>PVJD01004607.1:0-132879 GCA_004026545.1 Mormoops blainvillei | reverse complement strand
TTCCCACGTGGCTTTCTATTTGCACATTTAGAATGAAATGTGTAATTTCATTGTAAACTGAGATGTTTCTGGGGGAGGTTAGTGAACCACACTGAGCCTTCAAACATTCCTCACTGAGTCTGTTACCCAACACGCCTTTACATCTCGCCGCCAAACCTGTTTGCTTCCTTGAGGGGCTGGCATGTTTCCCTGATTCTTATGATGGGGCTGAGCCTGCCCACCCCGACCTTATGGATTTGTGTCTCAAGGCACCAGGAGCACCAGCCCTGGGTGAGGGGCTGGCCTGTAGCATGTGGTCAGCGGTCTGAGCTCTGAGCCCAGGGGACTTGAGATTCCATCTTCCCTCCTCATTTGCCTCCTGGGGGGTCTTCGACCAGTTACCTACCCTTTCTGAGTGGCAGTTTCTTCATCTGTATAAAAGGGCAATGATACTCCATAGAGGTTTGAAGAATTACATGATGTAATAAATGCAACCTGGCCCATTGTCACGTGCCCATTTGCCATCCATTGCTGTTACACACACATCCCAGAGTTTGGCAGTGGCTCTCTTCTAACTCTCTTCCCTCCCTTCCCCTGTTCTTAGCTGGTCTAGTTCTTCTTCTGGCTCAAGCTCTGACTCAGGCTCAGTTTGGGTGCCATCGTGAGCTCACCTCACTCTCAGGCCAGAGCGGCCCTAGCAACAGCTTGACTATTCCCAGGGTCATGGAGCCAGGCCACTCTGCCTCCAGTGCCGTGAGTCTGAATCCCGTCTCTGCCACCTTTCAGTTGAGCGACGCTACCCAAATTCCTGAGCTTCCCCAGGCCTCATTGCTACCCTGTGGAATGGACTCATCACTTACATGGGAATTTATACATTGGTAATGCCCATGGTGGTTGACCCTCCGACATCGGGTGGTGACAAGGTTACCATCTCAAGAAACACGGAAGCTTCCAGAATCCATCTTATAACTATGAGGATAATTCTGACACTGTAGACTAATCAGCAAAACCAAATGAACCTGAATACTTTAGTAAAATATTTGTAATGGTTGTCTGGTTTGTCTCTCCAATAGATTGTGGGCTTCTCTAAGATAGGGACTTTGGAGAACCTGGCACATGAAGTAAACATTGCTTGCAGGCCTGCTAACAAATAGGAGTTTGCCAGTCAATGAATAAAGAAAACAGCGTTGTAAGCAATGTGCAATAGTACGTGTAGACTCAAAAAATGGCATTGCATATTCAAGAACAGCGAGAAGTTCAAAAACGCAAAGGATGTATGAAGAGAATTTGTGAAGCAAAAGCAGAGAAGAATGGCATTGCCCTGATGGTGCAGGTCTTTCACGTCATGCTAAAGACTATTTTTTAGAGTAATTTTAGGTTTCTGGGAAAAAAGGACAGAGTTCCTCAAACTGCCTCCTTTCCTCACTCTCCCCGCAAAACACACCATTCCCCCTCCTATTAACATCTTGCACTGGTGTGGTGCATTTGTTGCAACTGATGAACTGATACATTACTATTAACTGAAGTCCATAGTTTACATTAGGTTCAGTCTTGGTGTTGCATGTTGTATGGATTTTGACAAAGGCATGATGTAATGTACCCACCATTACTGTACCACACAAAATAGCTTCACTTCCCTGAAAATCTTCTGTGCTCCTCCTGTTCATTCTTCCCCTGAAATCCCTGACAATCACTGATGTTTTTACTGCTTCCATAGTTTTGTCTTTTCCAAAATGCCATATAGTTGGAATCATACAGTAGGTAGCCTTTTCAGAATGGCTTCTTTCACTTAGCGATGTACATTTAAGAACCATGCTCCCAGGCCTTCTTGTGGTTCGATGGTTTGTCTTCGTTGTGGAATAATATTCCATAATGTGGATGTACTTCTGTTAATTCACCTATTGAAGGATATTTTGATTGTTTCCAAGTTTTCAGCAGTTATAAATAAGGCTGAGTTTACATGGACATAAATTTTTAAATCATTTGGGTTAAAATACTAAAGAGCTCAATTGCTGGATCATAGGCAAGGCCGTGTTTAGCTTTGTGAGAAACTGCCCAACTGTCTTCCAAAGCAGCTGTACCATTTTCATTCTTATCAGTGCTGCATGATAATTCCTGTTGCTACATATCCTTATCAGTATTTAGTATAATCAGTGTTCTGAATTTGGGCCATTTTAATAGGTGTGTAGAGGTGTGTTGTTTTAATTTGCATTTCCCTAATGTCAGAAGATGCTGACCTTCTTTTCATAGGCTTTTTTTGCCAGCCATATATCTTTTCTGGTGGGGTATCCACTCAGATCTTCCACCCACTTTTTAATTGGGCTGTTTGTTTTCTTCTTATTGAATTTTAAGAGCTCTTTGTGCATTTTGGATACAAGTCCTTTATCATATGTGTTTTGCAAATATTTTCTCCTATTTGGTGGCTTGTCTCTTCATTCTCTTACCAGTATCTTTTGCAGAGCAGAATTTTTAAATTCTAATAAAGTTCAACTTTATTAGAATTTTTTCATAATTTTTTCATAATTGTGCTTTGGGTGTTATATCTGAAGTCATCACCCAACCCAAGGTCATCTAGATTTTCTCCTATGTTATCTTCTAAAAGTTTCACAGTTTTGCTTTTCACATTTGGGTCAATGATCTATTTTGGGTTCATTTTTTATGAAGATATAAAGCTGCAAAGCTGTGTCTAGATTCATTTTTTGCACATGGATGTCCAGTTGTTCTAGTATCATTTGTTGAAAAGACTATTCTTTCTCCATTGAGTTACTTATGCTCCTTTGTCAAAGATCCGCTAACTATATTTATATGAGTTTTTTTTTAGCAGACAGGGGGTGTCTATTCTGTTTCATTGACCTATTAATCTGTTCTTTCACCAATACCACGCTATCTCAATTTACTGTAGCTTTATTGTAAATCTTGAAGGCAGGCAGTATCAGTCCTCCAACTTCATTCTTCTTCAATATTGAGTTGGCTTTTCTGAGTCTTTTGCCTTTCCATATAAAATTTCTAATCAATTTGTTTATATTCACGAAATAACTTGGAATTTTGATTGAGATTACATTAAATCTATAGATCGAGTTGGGAGGAACTGACATCTTAACTATATTGAGACTTTCTATCCATAATCATGAATATTTCTCCATTTTTAAGACCTTTGATTTTTTATCAGAGTATTTTTATTATTTTCCTCACATAGATCTTATACATATTTGTTAAATAGATACCTGAATATATCACTTTTGTGTGCTAATGTGAAGATTGTTAATGTTATATTGTAGGCAATAGCAAGTCGAAGAAGTTGCTAAGCTGAGGAATTATATCGCATATATATTTTTAAGAAGGTTGTACTAACATTGTGGAAGTTGGATTAGATTTGAGTAAAACTGGAGGGAGGAGGGCCCGTCAGGAGAATGGATTTGTCATCGTACAAATGGAAGTAAGGATCCACACTGAGGAAGTAGCAGAAGACATGAGAAATGGTAAGTCTAACTAAAACAATAAGGCCCTAGAAAGAATATTCTTTTTCTGAGAAAACCAAGCAGACAGGTGCTCCAACAGCCATGGCGACTATTCACCTCTTACACTAATCACGACATCCCAGGGGAGGGCGCTTAAAGACCCAAATGGCAGTGTTCGCTGCCTTTATTCCCCCGGCCCCCTTTTTTCCTGCCTAACATAACCCCAGTTCTGCTCAAGTATCCTCCTTCTCCACCCGGCCATGTACCACAGGGGAAGCCAGCTCGGCCCCCGCTCCGGGGTAGCCTGGTTGGTCTAAGTGTGACCCCATCCTTCTTGCCAAAACTGGATGGGGAATGGGCCTGTGGGCCAATTACTTCCTCCATCCCAGGTGAGAGCCACAGGAAGAAATGGTGTCCTGCCTCTCCCTGCAGGTTGTCTTTGTGACTCCCAGAATTGCTGCGGCCGTGTTGCTATCAGCCTGAGGACGGAGCCAGCAGTGGAGCTGGAGGAAGCGCATGGTTGAGCCACTGAACCCAAAGGAACCGCATATCTTTATTGCTTAGGGCAGTGCGAGGTGGGATTTCTGAGACTGACATCTCAAAGCACCCTATCTGTTACACCTGTCCTTATACAGCAACTAAGCTAGAGGCACTTTGCCTGCGATCCAACCACCATCTGAGGATGCTAAGTTCTTTCGAAGTGTCATGATAGATCATATCTCCAGGGTAGGATTTTGCCTGCTTGTTCACTGCTCTAACCCGCACATCTAGAACCTGACAGTTAGCAGGCACTTAACTGTCTAATGTACCCATGAATGACTGAAATACCGAAGAGCTAAAATCTGAATCGCATTTGTCTAGCTGCTCCTCATCCCTTGCTGTTTTCTTTCATTAAAATTTACCATTGAGCCCTAGCCGATGTGGCTCAGTGGATTGAGTGCCGGTCTCTGAACCAAAATGTCACCAGCTTGATCCCCTGTTGGGACACATGCCTGGGTTGTGGGTCAGGTCCCCAGTCGGGGACATGGAAGAGGCAACCGATTGACGTTTCTTCCCCTCTCTCTAAAAATAAATAAATAAATAAAATCTTTAGAAAAAATTTACCATTGAGTTGTGATTGATGCATGAGGGGGGACCCCCCCAAAATGGAATTATCTTCTGGAGGGTAGGCCCATTATAGTATAGGCTCCCCCCGCCCCTGCTAGGTGAGTGTTCTAGGAACCCATCTGTATCCATGTACCAGCTGGCATTGTTGTGAGTAGCTGCATTTGGCATCAGTGAAATTTTTTTGAAGACTCTTTCAACGCATTTGCCCATTTCATGATGGGTGATGTATGAGCGCACCTGCCCACAGTGGCACTGAGTGTTCAGCAGTTTTTGACCCCAAAAATGGCATGACCCCCATGACCTACACTCCCTATTCACCCAATGTCACTCAGGGTGAGTTTTTTTGGTTGTTTCTCTGGATGAAAAAAGTCCTCAAAGGGAATGTTTGACCAATGCGAAAGAGGTAAAACAAAAAGAAGTACTAAAAATTGAAGAGTTCAACAACTGTTTTGAGTGTGGGAAAAACATCTCGATAGCAGTATTGCATCAAATAGGTGGTACTTTGAAGATGACTGAAGTGTAAACATGTAAAAATAAATACACAATTTTTTATAAATAAATTTCGGGTTGCCCTGATTGGTGTGGTTCAGTGGACTGAGCACTGGCCTGCAAGATGAAGCTTGATTCCTGGTCAGGGCACATGACTGGGTTGCAGGCCAGGTCGCCAGTTGGGGGCATTCAAGAGGCAACCAATTGGTGTTTCTCTTGCATGTCAATGTTTCTCTCCCTTTCTTTCTCCCTCCCTTCCTATTTCTCTAAAAATAAATAAATAAAATCCTTTAATAAATAAATAAATTCCAGGTTTTGGGGGTTCCCCCTTGTATGCCTTTGACAAGTACCAAAGATTATATTAAGAAATAGCTATATCAGAATAGCCTCTGATGTGCTATATAAAATGATTGTCAAATACACTATAATATTTTCAGAGTACCTATACAAAGTCTCTGAAAAGAAACTTTAATGCCACGAAAAAAAATATGTCTTTGGAGAATTATTCTGCTTCCTTCTAGTAGGGTATATGGACTAATGCAGTGTTCTTTTTGCCATGGCTGCCAGGAAGCTCAGAGTCTAACGTGATGCTAAGTCACGATAACTATTACACTTCACAGTCAGTGCTTGCTTCTTCCCTCTTTCCATGGCTTTGCTTTTCTAATTTTAGTTGAATGAACTTATTGTGTTTGCCTTTATAGTAACTTGCTTCAAATCCTTTTCAGAAGGAGGTGCATATATAAAAAAAATTAACAGCTCAATTCTAAAAAACCATGCAGAGCCCGAGTTGGCACCATTTGCTCTTTGTAATAGCCTGGGAGGGCCCCCAAAGTAGCCTGGTGCTTTATCTTTATAAACACATGTCAGCCAGTGTAGCGGTGCTCACCGGAGATCTCCGGAGACAAGGGCAAAAATCACCCGTCATTTTCTGCTGAATGGGTGTCTGGAGGACCATTCAGGCTCCTAGTGGCTGGATTTGGTGGGGCGGATTAACATGGAGAGCCCTTGGAAAATCAGCATCGCCCCTGCCTGCACCGGCTATTGTTCCAGAGGTGAGTGTTCTGTCTAGTTTTGAAGATAGAATCTCCCTCCTGCCTGGCCCCAGCCCCACCGGCTTTGCACACAGGCTCCTGTGTCCTTTCTCCAACTCTGGGCCACAGGCCTCTGTGCCAACTGACAGAGGGTGCTCTTGTATAGCGGATCTGACTCCCTCCCCACAGAGTTCCCAACACCTTCCAGCTCTAGCCAGGCTGCCTCCACCCGCCGGGAGCCCTGGAACCCTCACGTGGGGCAAATTGCTTCCCCCCCCACCCCTCAAAGGCTGGCTCAGGTCATGCTGCAAAACCACCGCTGAGCTGGCCTCATTCCCCTTCGAGGCTGTGTGTTCGCTCCCTGCACGTCAGTGTTCCCACAGGTGGAGTAGAATGAGGCTAAATATGGGGGTGGGGGTGAGGGTGGGCAGAGTTTGGTTTGCTGATATCATGTGTGTGTTGGGGGTGGGTAAGGGAGGGGGAGAGAGAAGACATTGTCCTCTCAGAGTTCTGCAATAATACATTTCATGATTTAATTGGAAATTTAGTAAATCTGCTAAAACATTTAGTGGTTTAAATTTTTCCTGTTCTGCAAAGAAACAAAGGCTTCTGGTTCACTCTGTGTCTTTCAACAACTTTAATTTCATTTGTAGATTACGGATGGAAGTAGCATTTCCACTCGATTGCATACTGGGCATTAAGGAGACAAAAACCCTCATTGTTTGCAGCCCTCAGAATTTTTTTTCAGACATTAAGCTGTAGGTGGTATTCTTTATACCTGACATCAGAGCACTTTTGTCAGGCGTTTAGTTGACAGGATTTACTGCAGCCCATCCTAGGTGTGTGAAGCAGTGAAAACAAGAAAATACTGCGTTCAGGTGGGCAGAGAGAGGAGCGCACAGGCTCATCGGCCCGATCGGGTAACTGCTGCTTTTCAAACTGTGTAATTAAAGACCTTTAGAGTTCTTCGAAGGGAATTAATTAGTAGAGAAAGGCTGTTTTGTTTACAGTCTTAATCATCAACATAATCAACAGCCAGCCTTGATATTGGTGGCAAATTGGACTGAGTTCTCTGGGAGCCAAGAATGCTTCATGCAGAGATTTTCTTGTTTTGGGAGGTTTGTTCCATCTGTGCATTAACTTGCCATTGGGTGGAGGGGAGAGGACAGAGAGGGAAGAGGTGCATTGTGGGTGGGTAGGAGGAGGCACTCTCAGTATTGTCAAAACACGCACAGCCTCACGTGGCGTTCCCACCACTAATACCCACCTGTACGCAGTGCGCTGGCAGGTCGGGACTGGTGTTTAGGTTCACTTGTCTGGATGGTTTGTCCATGAGTAACTGTTTCAGGCCCACGCCACTGCACTGGGGAAAATCATCTGGTAATGTGTCACAGTAGAGATCAGTATATTGTCCTGGTGGCATCAGAGACACCTGGAGTGCTTCATAATAAATGAGGATGTCTGGGTCTCCCCCAGACCTATGAAATCAGAACCGGCTGGGATAGGACTCAGGAACGTGTCAACTCACTATTCAGGTGCTTCTGATACGCAACCAGGTTTGATTTGCAGAACTACTGATCTAAACCATTTGGTGACTTTTTGGTGAAAGGACGTGGGCATGAAGTAGGCTGAAAGGCTTGGGTACCCTGTGGGGATCACCTTGGTCCAATAGAGACCGGTCACAAGAAGGAGGCCCACAACCTTCAAGTACAGACTACAGCTGCTAGGAGGTGGGGCCACTCTTTGCAAAGTACAAACAAACCTTTACCTTGAAGGATCATCTATAAACCTCACCTGAGCGATAGGGGTCATTCTCCAAACCAAGAGAGACTGCAGGGCAGCAACCTTTCCCCCAAAGTATCCTATTTCACAGTGCCAGGAAATGTTCAAAAGGACCAGCAGAGTTAGGGCAGGGAGATGAGTGGGTCATATGACTATCCAATTTGTGAGAAGCAGGTCTCAGTAGAATCTGGGTTTTCTAGGCCCAATTTCATTGGATGGTTTTGGAGATAATATTCCAAGTCCTGTCTTGTCTTGGTCATGACCAGAGCTCAGGCTCCCTTGGCTGTCCCAAATTGTGTCTTTCCCTGGCTCCATCCATCATCTAGACCCACCATTTTCTTTGGATTTTATAGAACATTTAGTCCTAGCCCTTCAGTTTCATTTTTGATCACAAGTTTCTACTGCAAAAGTAATACAAGCACTCTATGTTGTTAAAAATAATTTTTTTAAACAAGTGGAGGTGTTCAAAGTGGAATGTGGAAGCTCTCCGTATAATCTCACCTTTCAGAGATAATCCCTCTTTATAGGGTCAATCACCTCATTTAAGACACTAGAGTTCAGAAAGGTGAAGTCAGTGCTTCCACGGCAGAGCAAAGACAGGGTTCCCCACCTCTCGGCTCAATGCCCTCCTCACCTACGACCCTGAAGGAGGCCTTGGCACACGAGTTGTCAGAAACTTTGATGCTGCCAACGATGAGGTGATGCTACCCACAGGGAGATGACTCATTTCTCATGCAGTAGTAAAGGTACTTGGCACACTTCTCTGGAAGCCTGTGCCAAACCTCAACACTGGGTTCTTCCAGGAAACACCCCATGGCTGATTCTTCCTCCAACCCTCTGACCTATACACTCATCAATTTCTCATCACAAGGTTCCCGAAAGTTACTGATTCTCCACGAGGAAAGCAGAACTTAGCAGCTCTATAGCCGTTGGGTGCCTGGGGTGTCATGGCGGGAGCAAACAGGGTAAGGCAGGTAGAGGTGCGTCCCCGAGCAGAGCCCGCTGTGCTATTCTGAGGTCCCCTAAAGGCCTTTGCACCTTTTCCCAGCATTTCCTGTAAATGCAAGCCTGCCCGTGGTTGGCACATCTTTCTGCAACATACAATCAGGTGAGGGATGGGGAGTGGAGAGTGTAGAATTAAATACCCTTAATTCTCAACCAATGGGAGGCATCCAGGTGCAGTCTGGTTACGGTGAAAGGCTTTCAATAACAAAATGGAGGTTTATGCTTCGGGATGCATTTTGTTTTGTTCAGTCCACTGGAACAGTCACGCTCAGCCCAGCTCTCTGTATTGGCAGAGTCATAACACAACAACAATGTTTCATTATATTAACTGTTGTGTATTAAGCATCAAGTATGTGCCAGGCACCAGGCTAGGTGTTTCACATAACTTATCTAATCTACTCTGGCACAGAGCAGTATTATCTTCTCCATTTATAGATTAAGAAACTGAGCCTCAGAGAAGGTGTACAAGGTGCCACTCCAGGTCGATTTGATCGCAAAGCCTGGCATATCATAAATGCATATGCAGGCCTGGTGTCGGATCTTAGCCTATACCTCCTGCACCTTAGACAAACATCTGGAGAAAGACAAGGTCAGCTAAAGCGAGGACTGGTTTCCTGCCCTGTGCCCCAGTAAGTGGCTGCTGAGCAAGGCTGTCCACCTGTCATGTTGGGTGGAACTTTTGGGGATACCATGTTACCTAACACATGACAACTGCCATCTCAGCTGGGGCTAGAAATTTGTTACTATACCTTGCAGATTTACTTATTTTATGTTTAATCTCCTTTCCCCCTAGAAAAAATGATCTCCACCTCTTCGGAAACCCTCTGCCAATAGTTCCATTGACTGCAGTAATGTACGCTGCCCACTGCAGTTGATAAAGAAATACAGACTCTGTCAGGTCCAGGGTGGAGGGGAGCACTGGGGGTTCTGTCAGTGGGGGAGACCCGCCAGCTTGGGAGTCATATTCAGGACAGCCAAGAGCCCAGAGTGGGGTGTTTTGTTTTGTTTTTTCCTTTCTACCATTTTAAAATTCATGTCAGTTCAAGCCAGGTTCTTGGTGCGCCCCTCTGAGAAACCTCTCACTTTTTTAGCTTAGTTCGAATCTCCTGTGCATTTGCCATACCATTGTTAGAAGAGACCTTAATTTTAATTCTCTTCTCTTCTCTGGTCTGGTCCTTCTCTCCCTCCCTCCCAAATGTTTCAGCATCTGTTAATCCCAGTTGGAAACCTTAGCAGATAAAAGTCTTGTTCTGTGTAGATTGCTTCCAGGACAAATATGGGTGGTAGATAATTAAGCATTCGGTTTCGGGAGGGCTTAGGGTAAGGGCTACAGCGGACAGCACCTCTTCCTCCGAAGACATCCAGTGAAAGCAAAAGCAGAGTAATTCCAAGCTCAGGTGGAATGCATGTAGGTCAGGTTCATTTCCAGAATGGCTGCTGCCTGCTTTTAGGTGATATTAGAAGCCACCATGACAGCAAAGTAGTTTTATGCATAGCGGCTTAGCGAACACTCTGAGAAGTAGTTTAGAGAAGCTATCGGGCTGAAAAATACCAAGTCACAAAGTTTTAATGAAACTAAGTGTGGATCAACGTATCATAAAGAGCGTCCAGGAGGACTTAAAAGATCCATGGGTGGAAATTAGAATGGATCTTCAGGATTTATTTGGCAGAGCTCGTCTATTTTGACCTTTTTCCCATTTAATATTAAGGCTACTGAAAGTGTGTTTTGTTTGGCTAAGGCTGGAGGAGGACAGCAGCTATTGGGGCTTTTACACGGATGCTGCCACTGAAGTTTAGCGGTATTAATTGACTGATAAGGGCCCAGGCATCAAATAGCAGAGAGAAAGGCCATCGGAGATTTTCTTGCTTTATTTCTCTCTGCACTTCATTTACATCTTAAGCCATATTGGTGATCCAGATTTGAATAAAGCCACAGCTTAAGCAGTGATTAGATCTCAATAGCTTGGATTTTCTATGAAATTGCTGCATTTTTACTAGGTGTATTTAGAAATACTGGTGAAAACTGACACCTTGGGTAACTTTATCATTTAAAATGGAGCTTCGGGTGCATTTTTTTTAAAAAGCAGCTAAACTGGGGGTATTAGTCACCAGGCCTTTGACTCATGCAGTGTCAGGGGTAAGAGTTAGACAAAAGCCAAACACAGCATGATTTGGGCAAGAAAAGAATATAGATAAGTCAAGCCACCACCTTCTCCTCAGCCTGCTCTCCCCCAAAATGTTAATCGAAGCAGTGATCCCATAACCTGAAGAAAAATAAGGAAGCCAAAAGGAATATATAATGAAACAAGGAGGGTTTTTTTTATTCTGAGATTTTTTTTTAATCATGAAGCAATATTTTTAACTCTAAGGTTAACCTGCTAATCCTTAAGCTGGTGATATGACAGTGTCAAATGTGATGGGATTTTGTGATTCTCATTATTGTTATGTATTGTTCTTCCCCTGGTGTCCCATATTAATATTTATAAATGCCCTTTTTATAGAACCGAGAGGACCAAAACCCATTATTAAATTTTTTAAATGGACAAACCTCACATCCAATATAGTTGATTACAATTTAGAACAAAAAGGGTTTCAGTGGTAATCCACTTCTCGTTTCCCGTTGTTGTTGATTTGGGAGGCAGCAGAGCGCCTGACTTTTTTTTTTTTTTTTAACTACTGTTTGCACAAAGTAACATCCAAGTGACAGCGAATAACAGAGTATTGATTCTGCTCCACAAGAAGGAGGTGAAAGTCACCACGAGCAGGTAAGAGGGTATAATGGAGAAAAGGTGTGCATTTAAAATGCTAAGTCACCCACCAAGAGCAAGGGCAAAATGAAAGAATCGATTAAAATTTTAAAAAGCAGGAGGTTGTTCATTCGGTTGTTTTCAAGTGCCTCATTTTACTTGACAAGTGGCCTCTGAAGGGTTCAGTAGGCATCCGTGTGTGTGAAGGAGGAAGTCTCCGTAATACAGAGAGGCAAATCAATCATTCCGCCGCCGAACCAGAGACAGGAATCAAAATTGACAACTAATCTGCCCAGCCTGTTCTCCTTTAGGCTCCGCGGGACACAATCAAACATCTTTAGACTCAAACAGGAAGAAAAAGTCCCTCTACCCAGCTCAGGGACATTACTATGTTCCCGGTTCTGGGCAGCCAAGAACAGTCGTCAACCCCAGGGAGGATATTCATGGAAGAAAGATATTTCATGGCCAACCAGCCCCGCTACCCTCCCTGTCTCCAAAAGGGCCTAAAAAAAACTGGGTATAATTAAGTAACGGGCTTTGTTTGGGGGGGTTGGGAGGGGTTGCTGTTTGGTCTGGGTTTGCAAAAACAATCTAGGAGGAGAAAGGGTAACAGCTCTGCCCCTGAAGCCGAGAACCCGGGGCAGTTAACAACAAATCATTAGAAACGTCTCAGCTCTCAACCTTTTGGAGCAGTGTTTTCATGGGGGATGTTTTTATTCTTGTTTATAAATAGTTTTTTCCCAACTCAGTGTGTACAGCTTCAGAATCAGACCTAAGTGTGAGTCCTGGCTCTTGCCTTTCAAACTGTGTAATCTTGGGCAAGTTACTTAATCAAATTTCCTTGATTATAAAATGGGGAAAGTAACACCTACTTTACGCTGTTGTTGTGAGGATTAAATGAGGTCACTGGATGATGTCCGGGGTGTCAGGCACATAGTAAGCCTGCAAGGAACAGCCCCCTCCAGTTTGTATATCGATGACTCGAGATTTGAATCTCTGGATAGTTTCTCCTTTAATCCCTCCTGGTTGGGGCACTGAAGCCCATGCATGTGGATCATTGTAACTATAGGTTTGCACGAGCAAAAAATAAACTGAATGGGGTCTGCAAGGGCCCGGGTTGCCTGAGAAATTCCAGGTTACGTTTGGCCTTCTGGAATAGAATATCAGGGCATTTGTTTTTGAACACATCTAAGGTATCTTCCAACACCAATAAGGAAAGAGGAGTCAGAACTGATGCCTAGTCGTTCTGACAGTTCTTCTATTATAGTGCAGGGTTATGGCCACAGAGGTGTGCGTGAGCTCCCAGCTGAGGAGTATTGTATGCTCAAAGCAGCAAAGTGTAACTCAATTCCAATGAAACCCAAGTTTGGTGAAGCAATGAGAAGGCTATTCATCATGACCAATCTTTATAGAATCTGGCTTCGCCTCTGGGGAAACATGTCTTATGTTTCAAGCATGTGTAATAGCCTGGGTTTGCAATGTACAGCTAGTTCGGAAACCATGCTAAGGAGGCAGACTTTTCAGGTCACTCAAACACTTGTCCACCTGCTTCTCCCTGAAGTTCTTAATGTCCCCCTGTCTTTAAGAGTCTTGATTTGAACTCTTCTTAGAGGGGGTCCTCCCAAGGAAAGTTAGATTTGCCAGGTTGTGTTTCCCCTCTTTTCCATCAGGGACCCCTGACTTCTTTCTACGCTGTCCTTAGGTAATTGGTGACTTGAATAGGCTTTGCGGGACTTCCCTCTCCACCATCACTTGCTGCCCCAAAACTGTTCACCTCCCACTGACTTATCAAAATTTACCTGTCTTCTGTCCCATTGCCTCAAAAGGACCCTGAGGGAGAAACCTGGCACTCAAGTAGACAGCTCAATAAAAGCTTGATCAGAATTCAATTTACGTATTCAGTGACTGACATTAGCCTAATGGAAGAGTGACATTCTCCCTCAGATAACATTTCTTTTGTGCCAGACAGCTTTCGTGCCCTTTCTCACAAGGACGGAGGCCACCTTTGAGCTCCAGCTGCTACTGTGGCCATACCTGTACCCAGCTGTAGCATCCTTTGTGACTTTCCCCTGCTTTCTGCCCAGGGCTTCTCTCCTCCCACTTCCTGTGGGGCCCAGCACAGCCCCTGCAAGAACTGGGGGTACGAGGGAGTCAGCACTCCCCAGGGCAGATTTTGACCAGTGGAGACAAGAGCCAGTGGGTGAAACTCCCCTTGCCCCTGTCTTTCACGTGGTTCCTCAGAAACGGCCCCGGGGACCGATTCCACGTGCCTGCAGTGGTGGCCAGCTCCCTCACGCGCCCCTGGATTGGCGTTCCCTGCCTCCTTATTTCATGCTCCCTGGTTGCTCTACTCCGGATCCCTGATTTCCCAACTCAAAATAAACTCCTTTCACATAGACCCTCTCTGAGACTCTGCCTCTGGGGAGAAGACAAGGTAAGACATCTTTTCCAACAGGGAACTTCGTAAAAAGCTCCCCTAACCTAAGACAGTACGTCTCCACAGGGGGAGTTTCTGTGCTGCGGGACACCAGGCGGGGGGTGGGGTGCAGGTAGAGCTCTTCATCCGAGCTCCCATAGCTACCAAGGCATAGTCTCCAATGGCTTTGTCATATAAGGTTGTCATGACCTGCATATTTGTCTGTCTCCCATTTATACTGAATTCAGGGGCAGGATCTGTCTTTCTGTAGCTGTGAGCCTAGCGCAGTGTCTGGCATGCAGTAGGTACTAAGCGTAGTTTTGATGGATGAATGAATGAATGAATGAGTGAATACAAGAGAACCACAGCTGCCCCGTAGCTCATATCCTGGTTCACTATTTACCTAAACCCCATCTACAGCCCCCCAAATACAAACAAAATACAACATAAAAATTTTTAAAAAAATTTTTAAGTTAAATTTTAGGGAAATAAGAAAAACTGTCATGGATAATGCCCCTCCCATACAAAAAACACTTCAGTCATCACACACACCCCTTCCATGGGGTCCCTCCTTTACATTGTTGAGCCCCTCGCTCTGGCTACTCAGTAGCTGGTCCCTTCTTAGTCCCTTTCTTCTGCCCTTCCCAGGTCGATCCTTGGGGCGTCATTTGAATCTGCACAGACACTCCTTCAGGGATTGCTCTAGCATCAGGTCTTTTCTATAAAGTTTCAGAGCCCCTCAGGACTGACGTGATGCACAAATTTTACCTGGACTCCCCATCATACAAGACCAAGCCATGTTGGAAAAGTGGCACCAAGAAGAGAAATTCATTTTAAAAGGCATCCCAGGGTGCCAGCAACCTCTCTTCAGATTCCCTTATCTTCTGTCTAAAACACCATGCGCGACTGTAAGATTTTTCTCTGAAATCCATACATTCCATCTGGGGAGATGCTGAGCCCAGCAGGCCAGGAGGCAGGACTTCAATGCGAGAACACAGCTGCAGTGGCAGAGCTCCCCTGTGCAGCCAGGAAGGTTCAGCACATCTGTGTCGTCCCCGCAGCTGGAAGACAGATTCTCTCACTGGCTTAAGTGGAGTCTTAAAGACTTAGCGTCTGTAAGTCATTTGGAACAATTGCAAGTTTGTACATCAGTTTATTTGAAATTCACTTTCCCACTTTGTTAAATGAGAAACTGAGCTTTTAGCAACGTCCCTGCAACAAGAGTAGTAGTTTCAGAGAACCGAAGTAGGTTTAATCTTGCCTTGTTAACAGACATGGTTTATCATTAAAATGCTTTTGGTTGCAAGTTACAAAAACTTCAAATCAAGCCAATTTGAGCAACTTGTTATCTCATAACAGAAAGGAGTATGGCGAGCTCCAGAGCAGGTTGATTCAGCAGCTCAAAGATGTCACCAAGGACCCGAGTTCTCGCTCCTCTGCCTTCCTAAGTGTTAGCCTCATCCTGGGGCTGGGAGCAAGACAGGGTCCCAGGCCTCACACTCAGACCCAAAAATCCAGAGGAAAAACGGAGGCTACGTTTTTCTTCCCATGAGAGGAAATATTTCTCAAAAGGCCTCCATCGGTCTTTATCGCATTTCTCATTCTAGAATAGTCACAGCTTAGTAAGAACTAACCCTTAATCTCAGCGGTCTCACACAGCAGAGGGGTAACTCTAGCTCTACACAAAGTCTGCTGCGAGTCCAGAAACTTTCTAGGGTGGAGATCTCTATGAACAGGCTGGGAAATCTCGTGGGCACCTGTGTCTCCAAACATCTTTCCACGATGTGGCAGAGGAAGAGAGTGGTGGAGGGCCTTGTGAACAATCTGATGCTGAATCCCATGGTGATGATACTTGTCACCTTCATTTTTGGCCATTCGTCTTATGGCCCCTATCCAATTGCAAGTGGATGGGGAAGTGTGATCTTTTACATCCTAGGGAAGCATGATAGGGCCAGATATGGAAATCACTGCAAAGTCTCCACAGCTGTGCTCAATCCTGACCCATCGCTGGCCAAGCCAGCGGGAGTAGAGCAGTGGATAAGGTTAGGCTAAGGTGCGATGGATGTTGGGGAGTAAACCCAAAACCTCTCCAGGTGGTTTGAAAATTAAAAGGCAACAAATATAAACCTTTGAGATTCTAGGAAGAGGACACAAAGAGCATTTCACCCTGGATTGCTTGTGTATTGTTATCCAGTCTGTGATTTGATCGACCAAGGAAAGGGGGAGAATGACAATTCCAGTCACCTGTGTTAGAATCTCACTTAAACATACCACCACCTTCTCCATGAAAAGTCCCTTCTGCCTAAGCAATTTGAATTGGAAAATATAGATGAGGGTCTTTTTTTGTTTTGTTTTGTTTTTTTTACAGCATGAGGGTTCATTAGCACACCCCAATGGAATATTTGAAGATCCATAAAATCTTTTTGACCCTAGAGAACAATCTCTATTAAATTAGTAATATTCTAATAACTATGCATGGTGTCAGATGGGTGCAAGATTTATCAGGATGATCACTTAGTAAGTTATGTAACGTCTCATCAGTGGGGTGTACACCTGAAACTAATATAATAATGTATGTCAACTGTAACTGAAAATTTTAAAATTATATTAAAAACTTAAGTCCCTAGCAATCATTCTCAGTCGTGGCTGTAAGGGGGAAGCTGGTGGGCAATTTTGGAAGCTCTTTCCCCCAAAACCAAACACGGAGCACTAAGAAAGGGTTCATGTCTTGTCAGTTACTCAAAATGAGATTCAATCTCTTCCATAAAAGGTAGCCTCTGCCATATTTTTAGAAGCTTCTGTCAGTGCTCTAGCCCATCCAGTGACCCCAGCTGCATCGAAATTCCCCAGAGAATTTTAAAACCATGCACAAACGGAAAAAAATGGCAAATACCTATCAATGGAAGCAGCTTAAGCCTGGAGATTCGGCTTGAGTAGCCGTAGCATGTGGCTCAGGAATCCGCATTTTTTAAAAAGCCCCTCAAGTAATCAGGGTGTGATGCCAGGTTCCACATCCCAGCTGCCTGTCAACAGGTAAAGAGCCCCCTAGTGACAATCTTTTCTTCACCTGATGGTTATTTTATTTAACAAATGATGGTCTTCATTAGGTCATTAGGGCAAAAAAGTGTTGTTCATTGAGCCTAATAGAATAATAAATCCACTTTTCAGTCATTGTGTGTCATGGGTTATCTTGGTTTTTGATACTTGTCTGATAAGCTGAATGAGGATGTCTCTAAAGAATGAGGCAGTCTCTAAAGGAAGCATAGAAGCTTCTTTCTGATTTGACTCTTGATTGAATAAATTTTAATGTAATTGAGCCCATCTTGAAAGTATCCTTCTCTCATTATAAGCAGAAGTGTTTGCTACTGCTCATCGCTTGCCCTTTGCCATAGCAAATATTGGATCACGGAAATCTTGCTCCCACTCTCCACACCTCAGTTGACTCATCCATAAAATGGGGAGAGCAACAGCATCTCTTGCAAAAGGCTGTTAAAAGACGAGACTGAACAGGGAGCCTAGAAATAGACCCCTACAAATATGCCCAACTGAATTTTGACTAAGGTGTAAAAAACGTGTTCAACAGAGGAAAATAGGCTTTTCCGGGTGCCGATGCGGGGCAATTGGGTGTCCATGGGGGAGGCCTGACAGAGAGGAAAGACCTCGGTCTCACATCTTACACAAAAATAAACTCAAAGTGGCTCGTAGTCTTGAATAGGAAAAACTATAAAACTTTTAGAAACAAACATAAGAGAAAATCTTTAGGATATAACGTTAGGCAAGGAGTTCTTTTACTTGGCACCAAAACCATGATCCATAAAAGAAGGAAAAATCAATAAATTGTACTTCATCGAAATTGAGAGGTTTCTTGGCAAAAGACCTTGTCAAGACAATGAAAAAAAACAAGATACATGGTCGGAGAAAATATTGCAAATCATATATCTGATAAAGGACTAGTATCTAGAATATGTATATAAAACTCAAAAACTCAAAGCAACAGTGAGAAATGAACAACAATAATCCACTAGAAAATGGGCAAAAGAAGGAAAAGATATTTCATCAAAAAGGATATACAAATGATAAATAAGCATATCAAAAGATATGATATTATTAGGGAAATGTAAAATAAAACTACAATGAATTATCAGCACACACCTATCAGAAAGACTGAAGTAAGAGAGAGCTGACAACACCAAATGCTGGTGAGGATGTGGAGAAGCTGAACTGCTCATACATCGCTGGTGGGAATGTAAAACAGCCTGACAGCTGATTAAGAAACTAAACATGCAACTGTCATGAAACCCAATAGTTACACGCCTGGGCATTTGTCCCAGACAAATAAATTATGTTCACACACAACCCTGTACATGAATGTTTATAGAAGCTTTAGTCATAATAACCAAAAACTGGAAACGAGGCATATGTCCCTCACCGAGTGGATGGTCACACAGGCTGTGGCGTATCCTCACTGGAGAACACTACTTAGCAGTCAAGAGGAAGGAACTACTGACACATGAAACAAACTGAATGAATCTCCAGACAATTACGGCAAGTGGGACAAAACAAAAAAGCTAACATGCTGTATAATTCCATTTATATAACATTTTTGAAATGACAAATTTGTAGAAATGGAAAACAGACTAGTGGTTGCTGAGGGTTAAGAAGAGGTGAGGGTGTGAGGGGAGTAGGCGTGTCTATAAAAGGACAACACGAGGGATTCGGGGGTGACAGGAATAATTGTGTTTCTTGACAGCAACCTGTAAATATCCTGGTCCCGACGTGGTTCTGTGCCTCTGCACGATGTCACCACTGGGAGAAACTGGGTAAAGGGTACGGACTCTCTCCTCTTATTTTCTGCAATTGCGTGTGAATGGACATTTATCTCAAACTAAAAATTTAATGAAAATATTAAATGAGTTAATATTGATTACAGACACATAGTAAGCCTTTAACACATTTTAACTATTATTGATTGTACTTCCCTGCAAACACTTAATACCACTCCTGTTTTGCCCTCCCTCTTTCCCTTCTGAAATGCCATGAGGCCACATGTTATAGCAGAAAGTGCTCACTGGAGTCACACTCAAGTTTTCATCATAACTGACACTTATTGAATCAGCTGTGACACTGGGCAAGAGAAAATCTTTCTTGAACCTTATTTTGTTCATCAGGGAAATGAGGATAATGTTATTCCCCTCTGTTCTCCTCACAGGTCTTTGGGGTTTGTTTATGTGCTTGTTTAAGAATCAAATTTAAAGTTTTGGAATATTTATTCTAGTTCTGTGAAATAAGCCATTGGTATCTTGATAGGAATTGCATTGAATCTAGAGATTGCTTTCATAGTACGGGCATTTTGATAATGTTAACTCTTCCTATACATGAACATGGTATATGCTTCCACTTATTTGTATCTTCTTAAATTTATATGGAACCACAAAAGACCCAAAATAGCCACAGCAATATTGAGAAAGAACAAAGTTGAAGGAATCATACTACCTGATATCAAACTAATATACATGGCCATAGTAATCAAAACGGCATGGTACTAGTATAGAAACAGGCACATAGATCAATGGAACAGGATAGAGATTCCAGAAATAAACTCATGCCTTTAGAGTCAATTAACATTTGACAAAGGAGGTAAGAACATACGGTGGGGTAAAGATAGTTTTATTCAATAAATGGTGTTGGGAAAATTGGACAGATATGTGCACAAAAATGAAGCTAGATCACCTTCTTACAACATACACACAAAAATAAACTCAAAATGGATTAAAGACTTAAATATTAAGACTCGAAACCATAAAAATCCTAGAAGAAAACATAGGCAATAAAATCTCGGGTATTTCACTTAACAGTATTTTTTTCTGATATACCCATCTCCTTAGGCAAGGGAAAGAAAAGAAAAAAATAAACAAATGGGACTACTTCAAACTAAAGTTTTAGCACAGCAAAGGAAACCATCACCAAAATGAAAAGACAACCCAATGAATAGGAGACCATATTTGCCAGTGACATATCTGATAAGGGGTTAATATCCAAAATTTATAAAGAACTTATAAAACTCAACATCAAAAACACCAAACAATTCAATTAAAAAACGGGCAAAGGACCTGAATAGACTTCTCCAAAAAGGACATACAGATGGCCAATAAACACATGAAAAGATGCTCAATGCGACTAATTATCAGAGAAATGCAAATTAAAACCACAATGAGGTAACCCCTCACACCTGTCAGAATGGCTACCATCAATAAATCAACAAACAACAAGTGCTGGGGAAGATGTGGAGAAAAGAGAATCCTAGTGCACTGTCGGTGGGAATGCAGACTGGTGCAGCCACTGGGGAAAATGGTATGGAGTTCCCTCAAAAATTAAAAATGGATCTGCCTCATGACCCAATGATTCCACTTCTGGGAATATATCTAAGAAATCCAAAACACTAACTCGGAAGAATATCTGCACATCTATGTTCCTGCAGCATTGTTTACAGTAGCTAAGATTTGGAAACACCCAAGTGGCCATCAGTAAACAAGTGGATAAAAAAGCTGTGGTACATTTACACGACTGAATACTAACTGGCCATAAAAAAAGAAGGAAATCTTACTTATCCTTTGGAACAGCATGGATGGACCTGGGGAACATTATGCTAAGTGAAATGAGCCAGTCTGAGAAAGACAAGTACCATATGATTTCACTCATATGAGGAATATAATGAATCAAGAAAACTAACAAACAAAACAGAAATAGATTCATAGATACAGAGAACAGACTGAGAGCTGTCAGAGGGGAGGCGGGTAGGGGGCTGGGTGAAAAAGGTAAAAGGATTAAGCCAAAAAAAAAAAAGAAAGAAAGAAAGAACTCATACACACAGACAACAATAAGGTGATTACCAAAGGGGAAGGCGGGCAGGGAGAGGTCGAAGAAGGTATAGGGAAGATAAATGGTCATGGAAGGAGGCTTGACTTGGGGTGGTAACCACACAATACGATACAGATGATGTACCTAAAATTATACACCTGAAACCTATATAACTTTATTAACCAAGGTTACTCCAATGACTTAAATTTAAAAAGAATCAAAGAGATGATGTACAGGGTGGGGAAGCTTTAAAAACTATTAAGAGCTATAGAAATGCTATACATTCAACATACATTTATTAAATACCTCTTACTCATTTACTATTGCTATTACTAATAAATATGACCATTTACTCGCTTGAAACCCTTGTTGGAATTTGGCATGCAAATTCCCTAAGTGTTGCTCATTTGCATTGGAAAAAGGGAGAGAGGTGGGAGGCCTTTTGAAGCCTTTTGAAAATTGAGCTCAGGGGGGGATGAATTCTTATCACTGGGCCCAAGGTATAATTGATTTTCTAAGCAATAGCTCACAGGTGCTACATTTAACACCCTGAGTAGGAGGAGGATGGAAATGTTTCCCTGAGGTGCAGACTGTACTTAAAATATCTGTGTCAGCCCCTTCACTCTGGGGAAGACTGAGAAGCCTGGGGGAGCTCCAGTGCTCCACCTTTCCCCCAACTGTATGAACGTGCTGGTGGAGGCACCTGCTCCTTACTTCTCATCCCACTCGGGGAATTGGGCCTTGGGTTTCTTATTTTCAGTGGCCAGATGCCAGAAGCACCTCTTTTCAGACCTGGATCACAAGGTTAGGGAAGAACACAGGGAAAGCCCACCATGAAATACATATTAATATTATAACAACCCTTTCAGAATTCACTGTTGCTATGTCAACAAAGCAGCTGGGGAAATTGGGTCTTTGGGAAACTGGGAAATGAGGCCGGATTTGGCAACACGGCAAATGTTTCCTTCTCTCAGAACAATTGCTCGGTGACACCAGCCAGCCTTTTTCTACTTGCCCTTTCTTCTGCTTATTTATAGAAAAATTGAGAAGCAAAACAATAGCCATTAAGGTTGGCACGTAAGGAACTTCTGGGTAGTGGAAGTAGCAACAGAAACAATTATCCCCCCACCTCCTTTCACCTGTTAATGCCAGTTTCTCAGTCCCAACCTGGACTCTACTGAAAATGAATTCCATACCCAGCTCTGAGACTTTAGATGAATTACTGGCTTCACCTCAGTCTGTTATCTCCACTTTAAATGAATTACTGACTTCATCTCAGTTGTTATCTCCTCAGCAAAGGTATATTTGCAGACCAATGACATAATTTTTAGGGCCGAAAACAAGATGCAAACGAGGGGCCCCTTATTCAAAAATTAAGAATTTCGAGATGGTGAGAGCAGAGCCTTAGACGAAGTGCAATGCCTGGCTCAGCGCGGGGCCTGGGTGAGCAGCCTGGTCTCGCACCTGTGCATCCTGCCCGGCATATTAACTTATGACTCTCGGTTTACAAATGAGAGAAGCCAAGCCCCGCTCTTTCTACAAAAAGATAATTTAGTGGGCAGTTACTATGGTCTTGTGGGAAACAAGGGAGAGTTGAAGAACTGAGGGGCTTAAGAGAAGCCCCTGGGACTCTGTTCACCCATCTCTGGTCTCCTCAGGGCATAGGTTCCTCCACCTCCTTCAGACCTACCCTGATGATGAAACGGAGCCAGACAGCTCCCGAATTTCCCGTCTCACAGCTCCAAGTCACAGAGAGAGACTTACGGTGGGACATACACCTGGTCTCCTAAATGCCAAAGCTTGGGAAGGGCCTCCCTGGCTCAAATTAGATCAGGTGTCCACTGTAAACCAACTAACCCTGGAAGGGGGGCCCAGGTGAATTTCAGAATACTGCTGGGCCCAGCACATACTCCCCCAGCTGAACCGCACGCTGTGAGAGCTAGTAGATTGCACGTTGCTGCTGCTGGCGGTGTATGGGTAGCAGCTGCCCAAATGGAAGTGTAGAGATGTCCGGGGTCACGCTGGGTGGTCACGAGGGCAGGCACCACGCTGTTGGCCAGGAGGAGCGATGGCGCAGGTGCCTGCATCGGCCCCCCTGGGCTTCGATTCTGTGAGCTCCAAGTTCTCCCACAGCCCTACCCTCCTATGCGTCTGTCCTCTCAGTGTTCGTGCTCAGCCTCCAAATGCCCTTTAGGAAGACTTCCTCTGTAGGGATGATTGAGTTCATTCACTAGGTGATGGTGACGTGGGATTGAATCTTTTAAAAATAAATGGATGTATTTGAAACACACAAGAGAAATGCTCTGGCTCAAGCAATTTGGAAGCAGATTCTTACTTAAGTTGTAACTTACTTAAGTAGTCACTTAGCGCCTTAGCAAATCTGACTTTTATATAGAGTGCTTTGCTTAAGATGGAGAGACTGAGGGCTCCGACTTGGAAAGACAGCCGCTGACGGAGAAGGTGATGCCTCTGCAGCTTTAGAAATTGTACCAGAGGCCTCGGTCTATCCCACGCCCACTTCAGTGACGAGGGAGAATTTCCCTTCCTCTGTACATCCTTGTGGGGCTTGTCCCCTTCGGGGATGCCTGCGTGATTATTCCAGCACGAGCCCAGTTGTAGAGCTGGTTTTCATTTGGGTGGTAAAGGGGCGGGGGGAGAGGGGGGGATAATAGTAACAGCTTTAGACCGGCACCACCCAGGGCAGCAGCCACTAGCCACGTGTGCCTGCTGAGCACTCGAGAGGTGGCTGGACCGAACTGGGCTGACAGAGAGAGGCT
Organism: Mormoops blainvillei; assembly: GCA_004026545.1. Taxonomy (NCBI): domain Eukaryota; kingdom Metazoa; phylum Chordata; class Mammalia; order Chiroptera; family Mormoopidae; genus Mormoops; species Mormoops blainvillei. The sequence continues at coordinate 109,230 of PVJD01004607.1, read as the reverse complement.
GTTCTGTGTAAGTTACACATTGGGTTTGGAAGACTCCATGTGAAATAATGTAAAGCACCTCAATAGTATTATATAGAGTGAAATGATAGTTTCATCATACATTGCATTAAAGAAGATGTATTGTTAATTTCAACTGTTTCTTTTTACTTCTTCATGCAGCTACAAGGAAATTTAAAGAGTAGCTCTTGTGGCTTGCATGACGTTTCCATTGGATGGAGCTGCTCCAGGGCCTGCTGTCCAGCGGTGGTCCTGGGTGCGGCCATGGCGGCTCATGGATTAAAGCTTTCCCAAAGCAGAAGGTGAGAGTAGCTCAGACTAAGGGAGACCAGACAGAGGACAGAGGTAAAGGAAGGGCAGAAGTAAAGACTTTTTTTCCCCACTTCAAGGCTGTGTCTGAAAGAAACCTGTAGAATTGTAACAGTGGAAGTAGCGGAGCGATGTTCATGCTACGATATCACGCGCACAGGTTAATCTACCCTGTTGTGGAAACTAGAGTCAGCTGTCGGCTCAAGACTCCTGCCATCAGGAGGTGGTCTGTGTCCCCCAGCCCCTGGACACTGGGCAGGCTCTTGGCTGCTCAACCAGTTCCAGGTCCAGCCTTGAAGAGGACTGACAGTTTTTTCTACCTTCCTCCAGAGCCTTGAACCATCATAAAAGAACTTCTACTCTGTCTCTGGGGAAGCCTGGAGACCACACGTAGGAGAGGAAACCAGTTGAGTCCAACCTGCCAACTGTTTGCTCTAAGGTGCCAGGACATGCAGACAAAGTTGTCTTGGATCTTCCAGACCATTCCAGCCACCAGCTGTTGCCACCAAGGACCCCAGCTAACACCACATGGAAAAAAATAACCGCCCAGCGGAACGCTGCCCACATAACTGACCCAAGATTTTATAATAAAAATTAAAATGGTTGATGTTTTCAGCCACTAAGTTTTGAGTGGTTTCTGCTGCAGCGTTAGTCAGTCAGAAAGCCCGCAAGTCCCCTGCTGTTGGTTCCATTTGCAAGGAGACATCAGCACTTCGGCCAAACATTCCCTCATCATTCCTTTGGGGACGTAAGAAAAGGAAGCAGTAAAGAGTAAGGAATATTAAAATCAGTTTGTAAAGAGTCTTGAATTCAAGGCTGAGGAGTGCGATTTTATTACGGGAGCAGCAGGGAGCCACTAAAGGTTTTGAACAGGGGGTGATGCAATCAGAGCTGTGCTTTAGAAACATTACGTAACAGCTTTGTGCAAAATGGATTGGAGAAAGGAGAGGTTGGGAGTGAGAAGACCAGTTCGATGATCCCAAATCCAACATCTCGGGTGAAAAGTAAATTGTCAGAATCCAGGCTAGTGACACAAAACCAGAAGAAAAGTTCCCGTGTTTTTGAACAGGGATGACATTGAGCCCGGGGGACATTTGGGAATGTCTAGAGCTGTTTCTGACTGTCACAGTGACTGGAGGGCATTACTGGCATTGGGTGGCAGGGGTCAGCCATGCTAAATAACCTATGAGGCAGAGGACAGTCCCACACACTGTAGAATTATTCTATCCGCTGTGCCCTGCTGAATAATCCTAATAGATAGAAGACCCCACAATAGAACTCAGCAAATGATTGAATGGAGGTAGAGTAAAAAGGGAGATAATACGGTTTCTAGATTTGACGACTGCTGTCATAAACCAAGATGGAAATCCAGGAAGAGGAACGGGCTTGGGCAGAAGCCAGAGAGCATGAGGTGCCCAGGAGGCTTCCGGACAGCAGGATGGCAGTCAGGGCCCACTCAGAAGACAGGTCCTGGGGCAGAGGTGTTGAAAAGCCCACTACCCAGCCAAGGTTTCCACCACCCTGCAGGGTCTGAGTACCCCCACTTCAGGTCTTATGTGAGGTTTGTGGCTCCCTGCTCCAGTAGACCTCCCTTTGGGCTGGGTGTAGCCGTCAGCAATTTAGTGATCATCAAGGCTGAGAAGGGTGATTAAGGGGCAGGGAATGTGCTGGATGGAGGAGCAGCAAACCCTGGTCCGCAGCTGGTTCTACTCCTCACCCTCCACACAGACCCAGCCAAACTGCTGACCTTTGTCAAACAAGGGTGCTTAAATGACGCCAGGATGAGCCGTGAGGATGGTGCCAACTCTGACTCTTCAGTTAGGGACCACGGCCCCAGGGAAGGACCCTCCTCCTGAGGGTTCTCCTGCATGAGGAGAAAGGGTTTTCACAAGAGCACCAGGATTCTCTAAAGCCCTCCCTCCAAAGGAAGAAAAGAGGGGGTTCCATGAGCACTCAGGTTCAAGGAGGGAAAACATAAGCTTCCCACGCTTGCTCTTCCTTGATTCTATTCTAACCTAAAGCCTGTCTTCTTAAGGGCTTGTGTTGTGCCTACTCTTTTCATAAGGATGGGCGAGAAGCAGCCACGCCATTTCAGGTGCTCACATCACACCTGAGCCTGCTCATTGCTTCACTGCCTTCCCCTCCCCTCGCCCCTCCCCTCCGGGCAGGTGCAGTGAGGCTTGTTTCCTATGTGAGAAATGAAGTAGCAGTGGGCATCCATTGTCGCTTCTGGAGGTGCATTACATAGCAAGGAGATTTGGGGGCCCAGAGAAGCCAGGTGACACCTTTACTCCCTGGGGGCAATATTTGAAAGTGAAGTCACCCCCTACACCCAATTAAAATTCACACTTTTAACCACAATCTTCCGAGATCCATATCATTAAGTCTGATTCCAGTAAGCTGCCTCGATATTCTAAATTATTTGTCAGCCTGGCACGGCAAATAAACATTTGTGAAATTCATTTCAAAAGATGTTAACACTGGTGAAACCCACGTGCCCCCAGAGGGATTATACAAATTTCCATGTCAAATATTTGAGGCAAAGCACTTGTAGAGAAACAGTGTTTTTTTGTGTTTTGATGCCTTTCATTTCCATAAACTAGATTACTTTCTGAAATTACTTTCACACAGAGAACCGTTTCTATTGAATTCTAGTCAGTGAACTCCTCCGAGTGTGAGGTGAATAAAATATCTCGGGGCTGTGGGGCTTCCTTGATGCATATGCACCTGTGTTGTGTAAGGAGCACAAACTAAGTTGAGATGTTATCTTTAGAGGGCTCATGTACCCAGGTCTGCTGTTTTACAGTAATTGCTGAACAACGATTTATTTCATTTGGAGCCTAACAAGGAAGCTCTAGGGTTTTCTCTTCCCCCCATCTCCCCTACCTGGCTAACAATGACTCCAGCTCTGTTGCTAACTGGAGATTTGCTGGCAGGCAGCTGCTTGCTACGGCGAGGTTCTCCAACAGTCAAGTTTTATCTGCTTCTTGCAAACACTGATTCTGCCAGAAAAATTCACACAAAAAAATTTGATCCGAAGCAAACATTGTCCTATTGTCCTAGTTCTGTCAAGCCCATAAAATTAAAATAGACTTAGTTTTCTTAACGGGACAAAAAAATGAGAAAAAGTAGTTGAAGGCCCAAGTAAAAGAAAGCTGCTACGTTAAATGTCACTGGAAACAAATGGGCATTTCCCATAGGTGTGGGCTGAGCAGCTACACAGTGATACAATGGTGATTCCTGTATGGGTGGTCACAAAAGGGTCAATCTCCCCTTAGATAAAGCCACTTGAAGATCTTTTCTTTTAGGGCTACGAGGGAGAGTATTCGGATCTGGGAAAAACATTTTTTAGCAAGTCTGACCTTGACCAACTTTAAAATGACTGACTCATTAGCATGTGAGGATAAGTCTGCAGCCAAGGTGTGGCCCTGAGAACATCGGCAGCCCTGACACTCCTCTAGAGAAGGAGGGAGAACAAAAGGAAAGGACTTAGAGCTGGCAGGGTGTGTTTTGGGGTTTTGTTTTTTCCCAAAGCAGCAGAGTTGCCAGCACGACTCCTCAGAGTGAGGTGAGAGCCATTGGACGGCGGCAACGAAGAGCCAGGTGATCAGATTTGCTTTTTAACAAGATCAATCTGGCTGCTGGGCTAAGAGAAGAGGAAAAAAGGGTTAGGAGGATGTTGGAATAGCTAGAGCGAGACATGATGGTGGTTCGGCCCTGGCTGGTGTGCTCAGTGGGTTGCTCAGCAGCCCGCTAACTAAAGGGCCGCCAGTTCCATTCCCTGTCAGCGCACATGCCTGAGCTGCGGGCCAGGTGCCCTAGCTGGGGGTGTGCGTGGGGCAACCAGTGGATGTTTCTCTCACACCAGTTGTTTCTTTCTCCCTCTTCCCCCTTTCTAAAATTAAATAAATAAAATCTTTAAAAAGACATGATAGTGGTAGCAGAAGTGTGAGAAAAGGTTAAATTCTTTTGAAGGTGAACTAGTCCTTCCAGGATATGAGAATAAAGGAAGAATAAAGGATGCCCCCAAATGTGTTATCCTGAGCAGCTGGAAAAATAACATTGCCATTTACTTAGACGGAGAAGGCTGAAGACGGAAGCCAGAATTGGTCACACAGTCTTCATTTTGATATATGTATTAGACTTCTCAGTGGAAAAGTCAGATAGGCACAGAGAGCGGTCTGCATGGAATGTAAATTCTAGAGCCATCAATTTATAGATGTATTTAAAGCCTTGAAACCGGATGAGAGCACCAAGGAGGTGAGTGTTAAGATAAGAAGAGGTCCTGGGGCACTTCAACATTAGGCATATTTGCCGCCTATCAAAATGTAACGCAAATGCAAAATCAGCTAGGTTGGTTCAGAAAAAAAAAAAAGGCTATCTGGTCACTTTATGGACCCTGGAGGATTGAAACACAGGATGGGTACATTATGGAGACAAGGCAAGGTCACTAGGAAATGGCGACATCTCAGGGGTTGTGGGGGAGAGGAAGTGATGGTTGTCATCTTCAGGGCAGAACTGCCCAGGAAGCAGAGGATGTAGTAAAGGTCACAGGTGCAGATGAGAAAAATTGGGTGTGCTGGGAGATCATTAAAGAGTTGAAAGAAAACAGAAAAGGAAGCCCAAGAAATAATCGCCCTTTTGCAAATTTTGATGAATCTTTTGTTCCTCCCCATTCTTCCCTGTCCTCACTCCCAGCTGTCAACAAAAATTCCCCAAAAGAATATTAGAAGACAGAGGCTTTTTTTTAAGGTGAGAGAGATTGCAAACCAGAGAAAAGCAGCGCTTGAAGAAGAAACCGCAAATACTCTCCCCCAAGCGGAAGAGGGGAGGCGGCCTTTTATAGGGAAAGTTCCTGCCAGGTTCCCAATTAGGTCCATTTAATGCAGATGAATTCCCAAATTCAAGTTCTGATTGGTCAGTATTTGCATTCTGATTATCGGTATAGATGCAAATGAGGGTATAGTTATGCAATGCTGATTGGAGGGGCAGGTGTCAGCCATTGGTAGAAACACGATCGGGAACTCCCTTACAGCAGTTGACTCAGATGGCAGGAACAGACACGGTACAGGAGGTTGAAAACTTAGTCTGTGTCTTTTCCAAAATGAAGGGTGCTTGAAGGGGCCTCTGTCAGTAACAGCTGCTAGACTCTGGTTATGAATTTGGGCCCTTTTAACCACAATAAGTCTATTTTGACATATATATTTCTTCTCAGGTTTCAAACAACTTTCCATGCAGTGCAAGTACCCACGTGTGTGTCTACAGGCATTCCCACATATTCTCTCTTCTACTCCAAGAAAGAGATTGGTAACACAGTACACACTGCTAGTGATGCCTGACTTTGGGAGTGACAGCCAGCTCCGCCCTTCCATTCTCCATCCCCTCACCCTGCTTTATTTTTCTTCATCTCCTCACCACTACCCAACATAATGGCTCTACGGTGACATGCATTTTCTCCGGGTTAATTTTGGTGAGAACAACCACTTATATTGGAATTGGAATTAAATCAGCCAGGATCCAGTTTGCTTTCTTTAAAAAGCACAACTCAAAGTTGCTGTTGTGTTTTCCTTTGGATTTAATACACCTGGTGGGGTGGGGAGCGGGGCGCAGGGGTTTCTGGGTGATCTGGCATGGCTTTCTCTGTTTGAAAACTCTGCCAAATCTATTGTTTCCTCATCTGCTGGATGGAGGGAGAAAACCCTACTTTATAGCACAGAAAATGCTCTGGGAGCCTGAACTGGGCATCATGTTTGGGGTCCACGATCTTCTATCACATACTAGCTATTTAACTGGGAACAAGCATCCAAAAGTCTCCATGCATTTGATTTCCTAATCCATGTAAAAGACCATTTTTGCCTCAGAGACTTTGTGCAGATTACATGATAAGAAGTATAATAAAACGGTTAGCACCCTGTGGCTCCCACACTGAGGCCACCGGAACTCAATGAATGAGCCAGGCAAACCGCTCCAGCCCTGCTTCCCAGAAGTGATCCCTTGGGGAGACATTCAGATTCGTTCTGCCCATTGAGATGTCTCTGGGATGCCCTGGCTGCTTGTCCTACAGCAGAACAGAGAATCAAGCCCATCACCTGTTCCTTAAAGACGATATTGTTGTTGTCTCTGCACCTGCTCCAGGCCCATTCCACATGAAAACTTCAATCTCCAGGTCTTTCCAAGTTCTCCTGAGTGAAAGATGCAAGGGACCTGCAGCTGCAGACATTCTTGGGGAGCAGGTTACTGACTTTCCTGGTGAGCCTGACCTGACGGACAGCAGACTCGAAGACTAAGAGGTGTGGACAGGGATCTATGTATTGATGTGGGTGACAGTGAGGGGCAGTGGGGTTGGGGGAGAACAGTCAGGGCGGACACTGTTTCTGGGTGGTCTCCCCCTCCTCCCCCAGTAGAAGCCACTTTTGTAGTACTATTCCACCGGCAGCCATTTTCAATAGCACAGCCTTAGGGTCATTGTCTCCTGGCTTTGCTAGGAAAATCTGCTGTGGGAAGAAATTTGGCATGGGATGTTTCAAGCCAAGAAGTGCGCACGCTCGCTCTCTCTCTCTCTCTCTCTCTCTCTCTCTCTCTCTCTCTTCCCTTTGACAGATTTGGAATCACAGTCATCTAGTCAATTTGTCTTAGGGAAATAATCTCAAAGCAGACCCCTACCTACTCTTCCCCAGCCTTGGGAGGTGAGCTCTTACAGCAGAAACAGCTTTTTAAAAAAGTCTTCAACTGTCCCTTCTGTAACTTAGACTTAAGAAACTTCTCCCACAGGCTCTCCTGAGCACGCTGTTATTCTCTTATTGATGGTAAACATCACAACCTTCTGCTTGGCATCATTTCTTTTTATTTATTCCATGCCCAGAACTTCCCTGGGCACTACTGAGAATCTTGTAAGCAGAGAGAAACACCTTCTGTGCAATATAGAAAGCACCAAAAGAGACAGGATAGAATGAAGGGTGTTTGAAGTGCTTAAACCTCATGTGTAATTACTAAGGACTTAACAGTTTTGCTTGGAAAATTAAAGAAGTTTGGAATGAAAATTTTTTTCAATGCAAAAATATAAATTTTGCATTTTAGCATGGGCAAAGAAAAATCCACTGACAAAATGCGAGCACTTGAAAACAGGATAGGCTACTCTGATTAAAATGAAATTTACTGATAATCAAGGGTAAGGTTTAGTAAAGCCTTTACTTTTAGGCTAAATTTATTTCACAGCCCATTCATTTATTCAAACACTATCAAAAGTCTACTATGTGTTGTTTGCGTTTAGAAAATATTACATGGTTCTTCTCTGAGGTTGTTCTTAGTCTGCTTGTTATTTTACATTGCCAAAACATTTTATAAAATGTCTTACCATCAAAACTCATTCTCTGACATGTAAAACCATTTCCTTCAGGGGAAGCTGAATGAAACCCACAATATAGTTAGAATCACTAAGATCAGAGTTGGAACTTGGCCTTGACTCTCCTAGGATCAAAGTGGAGGGCATGTAGGGAGAAACTTTTCTTGCCTATCCATTATAAACCAGAGGCTTTACAAAATAACCCCGTTTAACTTTAATTCTCACAACCCGCAGATAAGATTTTCATTTTGTAGTTTAAAGAACTGAGGCTAAACGGAATAATAAGACTTATACAAAGTCAGGTAACTTGTAAGCACTGCCATCACAAAACATCACTGTTTTCAAGCACATCATCCATTTCATTGACGCATAACTTTATTGAGCACCTACTGTGTACGAGGCACTGTTTCAAGGAATAAGAATGCGATGGTTAGGAAAAAAAAGAAAAGAAAACGTCTCTGGCCACACGGAGTTTCCAACCCAGTGGTTGAGAAGGCCACCGTGGCTTGAACTTATTTGACGTTGATATAATTATGGCTTCTACTTCGCCCTAGGGGAGTCGGACAAGGGCCTCGGCAGAGAACAATTATAGACCTTAAAGTCACCTGGCCCTGGCCATTCTTTTCTTTTTTTTTAAATGTTTTTAAAAATCCTCACCTGAGGATATGTGCATTGATTTTAGAGAGAGAGGAAGAGGGAGAAAGAGAGAAATATTGGTCAGTCGCCTCACGTACACACACTCACCGGAGATTGAACTCACAACCTAGGTATGTGCCCTGACCAGGGATTGAACTTTGCCATTTTTTGGTGCAGGGGATGACACTCCAACCAGCTGAGCCACCCGGCCAGCACTGGCCTTTGCCATTCTTAAGGGAAAACGAGGTTATCCGAACTCTTCACCATGATTTTGTGAGTAGCCACTTGGCTAATCTTAGTAGGCAGGGGAGTTGGCCACCTCTGCGTTATTACTTAACAGGATTGTTTTTCTCACTTCCAGGGTAACATGGATGCTTTGAGTGACTTTGTATGGATCTGTGATCACCTCTGGGAAGAGAGACTACCTATGTAGAGCAAATGAACTGTTTCTGGCCATGCTAACATGGGAAAAACTTAGACCCATCTGCGTTCTGAGTTTTGTGGTCACACAGAAGGCTTTTTTGACAGAGCCACAAAGGCAACCTCCATCTCCTGGGTGAGCGGACCACCCCGTAAGTCCAAATAAAATCAATTCAGAGCAACTTGACAGTACTTTACTGACTAAAAATACCTCTCAAAGCACCCAGAGATCTAGTTGACAGGAAGGTAGCACACGAAGCTCTCCTCAGAGGTACATGTCTAGTTCATGGCCCTGTTTCCAGATGCTTCCAGTTCATGACAGACCGAAAGCCTGAGGCCCAGCTCAGAGACCGGGCCCCTGGGCCTGGACTGGAGCAGTCCTCTGCTGACCATTTTTCTCCCTGGCTGGCATGACAGCACCTGCTCAAACCTATTCACCCTCCCTGCAGCCAGGTCAGCTCTGGCGGGACCCTCTCCCCCCCATTTCCACCTGTCTTCCCTGTCCCCAAACCCCAACAACATGGACATCTATCTTTGCCTCTGCCCTTCCCTGATGCTTCCTCACCTTCCCCCCTTACCTCCTTCACTACGTACCACTCTTCGTCTCTTCTTCGCTTACAGCCAGGGACCTCCGTCCTCTCAGCAGCCGCAGGAATACTCACGAGGCTCTTTTCGAGGAGGAGAGGAAGGGTTAGAGCACCTTAGGAGATAAATATCTGAGAGTCAGCGTCTTGAGCAGGCTCCTTGCCAAAACCTTTAGGCAAATGTGAAGAGGAGCAAGGGGACCGCAGGCCCGCTCATGGGCCTCACCTCGTACCTGTGCTCCTACCACGCACCGACAGGCACCCTGCTCGCAGCGAGGCTCCTGGCTCAGAAAACCCCCTGGTTCATGAAGCTGCTGTCAAGGGGCTGCCTGTCGTTTCTGGTATTCAGAGTAGGGCCTCCCAAGGCGGGAGTGACATCGGCGCAACGCCCCTTCTGGAGAACGAGGTTGTCACCCCTGCCTGCCCTGTGGGTTATACATACACCCCTCAGGAATGTAATGGCTGTCCCTTCCCAGGTAGCACGGGGCTGTCCTTCCTGCACAATGTCACATTTGGAAGCTTTGTCTATGTTTTTCAGGTAATTAATTCCTTGTGAAAACAAATACCTAGAGAAAGCAAACTTTTCTCAGGGATGCAAATAACCGTGGATGTTCTGTGTTTTGTAAAGACAGCTAAACACTGCTGGTTTCATGAATGGCTTTATTACATGTGTCAACCATCAGAAATTTAGCCTCACTCCCAATCAACATGAGCGATTTGTAATCACAAACTTTGTGACAGAAAGACAAATGCGGAAATCTCAGGACCAAATTAGGTATAATTAGCATCCATACAGGAAACTCTCCAGTAACCTGGCAATTTGCAGCTGGGCGAGGACGCATGCGGCATTGTCTTAACAACAAGTTCATCAAACATGTAATTAGCCACCGGCCACCAGCCACCTTTGCAAACTGAACCGGAGCTGCTGCCAGTCATAGACGGGCCTGTGGGTGCCTCTTAGGAACCTAAGTAGGTACCCAAATGCAATGAGCACCAGTAGGTGCAAACGGCTGTGCCCATCTGGTTTCTTATTTGATGGACTCACAATATTTTTCTTCATTTTAATGAACGTGGATTTCATTCCAAGGGGTCAGTTTCACTCCAGTTCTTTCTAAAGCAGAAAGGGCATCACTTTTTGTCAGCATTCAATGACTGCTATGAAGAGAGTTGGCCTGTGGAGGATGACCTGGATTCAGGCAACTTGATTTTCCATTGTAAGGAGTTGATTTCAAACACTTCCAATGAGGAGAAATATTTAGAATCCCAGAACTCATAACCTCAGACATCCAGTACAGTGAAAAAGGCCTCAGACCCCCCACTTCCCCTTTCCAGCATTACAGAAAGAATTAACTGCAAAATATTCGCTCTGCAAATAAAAAATAATAGTACATCCAATTAAGCATGACCAATAAAGATTAAAGTCTGGCTTTTCTTTCTGGACATATCTGTCAATTCACTCTAGGACCAATATAGACTATTTCTCTCAGGAGGTAAGATTACAAAGGAAGAAAAACGTTCTCAGAGCTCAGTTGGTAATTAATCTTTGCATATGACTTCCTCATAGTTCCCATTAATTATCAATATTCAATCATGCATTAAAAAGTGGATTTTTCTTTGACAGAATTTAGCTGTTTATAAGACTTACTATATCACGCTAACTTCTAATATAATCACAGAGCGTGGACTTGCAAACCTTCATTACATTTTTTACAAATCCTTTAGTGGAAAGTTACATACAAACACACTTATAATAGCCAATTCATCAGAATCAACGAGCGAAAAACAATATCAAAAGCAAACATAAGCATATCAACAATTTGCAGTGCGTGGACTTTATTTGGATTCTGATTCAAACAAACTAAATTTTTTAAAAATGATGACATTTTGAAATGACTGAAAATTGAACACTGACTGGATATTATTAAGAAATGTTTATTCATTTTTAGGTGTGATCATTGTATAGTGGTTTTGTTTAAATATGTATGGATGGGATGACATGATATCTGAGATTTGCTTCAAAACAATATGGGAGTCAGAGTATAGGTAAACCCACATTGGCCATTAGTGGATAAATGCTTGGGGGTTTTTGATATGTCTCTTCAGCCAGGTATTACAGTTAAAAAAGAAATAAAACACATGGAATCAACATAAGCATTGTCTCTCTAAAGATTACATGTGAGGTAGCAATTGGTTAATAAAAATGAAAACCAATAAAACTCTTTTTAATAAAACTCTAAACCAGGGGTATCGCACTGAAGACCTGCCGATTGAACCCAGAGGGCCATTTTGTTTTATTTGAATTGTGCACTGTTTTATCAAAAATTTGAATTTTTTACTAATGTAATAAAATCAGTACCTTTTGCCAGCTTCCTGGTTTGTCATGCAAAGTACCAAGATTTGGCAGCCTGAGGCCCACTTTCCCACTTTGCAGCTCCTGGCAAGAGCTGAGCAGAGGCTGCCCCCTCTGGTTGGAGAAGGACTGCTAGGTTGCCAGTCCCTGCCGGGCCCACTGAACTCAAGGTCTGGGCTTTGAACCACACTCTTAGAATCGCCCTCCAGGGTTTTCAGGGACCCATTGCCTGAGGATGAAGAGCTTCCAACCAGCTTTTCAGCAGTTGCAACCAGCCACCCACTTCTTCAAACCAAGAGCCCTTTGCTAAAAAGGGCCCAGTTCTTCTCTCCAGGGCAGAAGGGAACATTGAAGACCATCTAGCCTAGTGGTTTTCAACCTTGGTTGCAAGTTAGAATCACTGTGGGTAGGCGGGTTGTTAAAAAAATTCCAAAGTCCAAACTTCATCTGAGGCCTTTTGGTCAGATTCTCTAGCGGTGACAGTGACATGTAAATTCAGCTGACCCTCACTCCTGCCTAGTGGTCTACCTTCTACTGTTGGCTCACCAGGGCCCTACCATCCAGGCCACCTTGGCCACTCCTGAGTGTCCACACACACCCCAGGCTTCCCATGCCCTCAGCATAGCCTCTGCTGCTCACACCTTCAGAAATACCCTCTGCCCTTCCACTCTTTCAAGACTTCAAAAGCCACCTCCACACGATGCCACCCCTGATCTAATCACCTGGGCAAGGTATTTTTCCCTTTTCTGACTTCCCACAGCAAGTAATTTATAGCTTTCTTGTAATGTGTACTCTATTCTACCCTGTGCTACAGCTATTTTGTCCACCTGCCTTTCTATATATACTAGGTCTTCATCTCCCTGAAGCTAGGCATTGTGTCTTCATTATTTTATCATCCCGGCATGAGGCTTGGAAACCAGTATCCCAAGATGTCAATGAAATAAATTAGAGTTGCATTAAATGATCAGGACTTTATTTGCTTCATAATCTTAAGTAATGCTCATATATTTTTAGTTTGCTTGTGCTTCGTTTTGCTGACTTACTACGAGTGGGAGGTACATTTTAGAGATGGCAATATTATAGAAACAAGGGTATTCTGCTTAAAGCCATTTGGAGTTGATGGTGGAAGAGGAGCTAGAAGTCCAGCCTGCTGGCTCTCACACCAATCCTTCATTTGCTCCCCGCCCTGCTCTGTGTGCAGTGGGGCCACTAAGCTTGGATGAGGTTATTCCAGTCAGGCGACCAAGGGCACGGGGTGGAAGAGGATAGCATCACTTCAGAAATCCAAGCTGCCTGGGGACTTCCCATGCTCAGCGTCTACAGGCAACTCTGTTCTTACTACTGCCCAGGCAGGCTCGAGGGCCTCCGAGAGGAATGCCACTGCCTTTCCCCAGCCCTTCTAATGGTTGGAAACACCAGCAGAGCTGGCACGCAGTAGGTCCTCAACAAACAGTAGCTGTTGATGTGTTAATGTTACTTAAGTACCTGGCCAAGTGCAAGTGCAGAACAGGGAGCATGCATGTCCTGCCACTGGTCCTCATGGAAAGCCCAAGACAGCAGTCATTATTGTTTTTAAGTCCCGGAGCCTTTTCAGAATTGAAGAAAGCTATGGACTGCCTCCTGAAAAAGGGGCACGTACCACATCAGGGACTGCGTGTCCTGGCTCAGGCTCGCCATTAACAACACCCAGGCTACGCAACCTGCTCCTCAATGGAGTGACCCTGTGCCCTGAGGCCTGGGAGGTAATGCCAAAGTGCCAGCACCGTGGGGCACCCGGTTGTATGCACAGCAACCACTTACTGCCCTATGCAGCCTTGGACAAGTTACATATCCTCTCTGTTTTCCATTGTTTTTAGATATAAAATGGGAATATTATCCCCATTTACTCATAGGATTTTTGAGGAGATTAAAAATGAGACATTTTTTTTTACTTGTTGTTGTTCTTGCTTTGTTTTGTTTTTAAGTAGTTGGCTCATTATAGATCATTTCCGTTTCCCAAAGCAGAAAAGACTAGAGCTCCCAGCTAACTGATTACCAGGCCAAGAGAACATGAACAGTCAACATATTTGACCTGTCAGGAATCTAATCAAATAAGAGGACTTGTACCACATCCTGAAGGTCAAGCCCTCACGGTTTGGCAGCCTGGGGTGGGATGATCTGCTTGCGGAGGCCGGAGGCCGACTTTCCTTTTTACTGCAGGACGGGGAGATGACTTGGCACATCTGAATTGCAATTGAATGTAAACAGAGCTCTCAGTGAATCACTGGAGAATATAGCTGGGTGCCCGTTGGATGTGCAAATCCTAATTTTACATTACACTGTGGTCCTATTCTCCAATACCACACTCCAAACAAGGAAATTAAATTAAGCATTGCTTAAAATGCCTCAGACAATAATATAAATTTGTATTAAATGAATTTAGTGTCATTTTCTTGTTTGGAGTGGAAGGTGGGAAAACACTGGAGTGGTGGAAAGAGTAAATAGCTAACTTGATTAATCCTATTGAAGGAGAGGATGGAGCCACACGAGTGACTTTTGTGAGTGTTTGGTTAATATTTTACTGAAAATTGCTATTAGCTCTAACTGATCCAAATCAAAATCCACTGTGTAATATAGCCAACAACTTAATAGCTGAAGTATGGGATGGAAGGCACGACATGATATCGTGCTGTTCAGGGAAATAGAAAAAACAACAGAAACATTAAGAATGTGGGGGAGAGCTGGAGCTTGTGATTTAAAATCCAGTGAAAGAAAATTCAAACAAAGTAGGGAGATGGGGTGATTGCGGTGGCAGGGAGGAAGGGCGGGGCAGGAGGAGGATGGTGGCCAGTAGCAGGGCCCGCTCCACTGGAAACTTGCTTTTTGTAATTCACGGAGAACAAGGAGAGGGTTTGGAGATGGGGGATAGAGAATCTCAAAGGGAAACCTCAACTCTACCCCCAAGAGCCACGGTTATAGTAACTCGCTTCTTCCTTAGGATCCAGCAACACTGGCGAGAGAAGGGGAGAATCCTCATGCCTGTCCTAGCCTGTGGGATAATTGTCATGATAGAGGTCTTTACCTTGACCTGAAAAGAGAGGGTTATTTTTAAAATTCCTTTCATGGGAACATGGGTGGGGGGCGGCAAGAGCAATGGGTGGGGTTGGCAAGTCTAGGGGGCCGTTGGAGGATGCCATGTTAAGCCCTTGCTTCAGAGTTTGTGTCATTTTGTCCGCTACTTGGTGTCTGGTCTAGTGAGGCAGAATCACGGGGGAGAGAGAGAGATGTTATGAAGGATGTAGCTGGGCCCTTTCTGAGTCAGTACAGCTGGGAACACATGGGAACCACGGAACACTCCATTGTCCCCTCCCAAGGTTCACAGGCTTTGGGATCTTGTAGTTTGCATTTAGAATCCTGACTTAGCACTTACTTGCTGTGAGCAGAAAATTATGTACAGAAAATTGGGGCTGTTGAGGAGGATTGAATGTGTTTAGCACTTTACTTTCCAGAGCTAGTAGGTAAAAACCTACCTTTATTCTTATCATTATTGCCAGAAATTCTCAAATTCCTGTCCAAGAAAGGTGAGCCTAGACTGGAGAAACTGACCACAGTTCAGACTATATCTCACATCTTCCAAAAAAAAAAGACTTCAGGTGGCTTCAATGTGAAAAACCCTATCAAACAGAACAATTAAAGATAGAAAAGGAACAGAGGCCATTTGGGAAGCAAGAAAGTGGGTCCTCAGGAACTCTCTGAGAGGCGCTCGTCAGTCTTGCTGAGCACTGATTTTGGCTTTGAGACTCCAGGTAACTAAGGTGAGGAGTCAGGTATGTTAGGTGGCATGGCGTCCTGCCTCACCGAGAGAGAAATTTCTTTCTGGGAACGAAGTTCCGGCAGAAATTTATGAAGTTTCCTCTGGAATATAGTACATTGGGTAACAGGATCACACTTATGGCTATGGCTTTACATATTCGGAAGGGACTCGTCCACTCACTCCTACGCACCTGGAGGTCGCAATGCTCATAGCTGAATTACAGCTTTGGGGGAGAGAGTGGCCGCTGAGATAATATAGTACTAAATACTTTGCTTTCTTTTGATTTCACTTAATAAAGTGAGAGGACTTGATCTAGGAGGACAGATAACAAACATGTCTTTTGCTATCCTGCTGAAATTCTCTGGCTGGTACTGAACCCTGCCAGTTCGTGACAGAAACCTCCAATAACTGCCTATCATGACAATATTTGATGGTCTGGGCAGTTAAACCGAGAGCCGTTTGCTTTAGCCGTCAGATAGGAAATGCACTACTGACCCAACTGTGCCTTATTCATGTAGCTAAATACAGGGTCTGGCGCAGATAACGCTCCCTTTTCATCACAAAATCATAAGCATGCAATTCTGTAACATAACAATATCACACTCAAGCACACCCTGTGACAGTTTAGGTGAAATGTTCACATTAAAACTATAAATTATTACACCCATATTATTACCCTGCCAACCGCACTCAAGCAGGACTTACATCTGCCAGACCCTGCGTACTAAGAGTGTTAATACATCAGTACAATGGGAACAAAGAAAAAATAGGGGCAAAAGAGAATTTTTCATTTTACAAGATCAACAAAATGTCACGTTTCACGAAACAGTTGCCATTCTTTATAAAACTAAGTAGCAAAGAGTCAAAATGGATTTAATCGACCAATTTACTTAATCGTAATCACTAAGACAACATATTAATCAGAAGTTGCTCAAAGAGTTATGCCAGTTAATCATTGCCATGGTTTTGACATTTTGAATTCTAGTCTCCTTGACAAATTTGGGAGTCTACAAACAGTCTTGTTAAAAAGTAATTTTTATGCATCTGCTCAATAAGCATGAGTTAGTGTCTGCTATGGGCAAGACACTGTTCTAGGCTCTTGGGTTACATTAGTGAACAACTCAGAGATCCCTGCCCTCAAGCAGCTTACTTTCTCAAAGGGGAGAGAGACAATGACAATACACTTGACGAGTAAGTAAAATACGGAATATTAGGAGGTGATAAACATTGTAGGGTGGGAAGCGAGAATAAGAGGAGAGAGGGGGTTAATGGGATAGGGCAGGGTGCAATTTGAAACAGAGTCATCAGGATAAACACCGCTGAGAAGGTAACATTTGAGCTAAGACCTGAGGAAGGTGTAAGTGGCTATCTTATGAATTTGGTTTTAACAACATAGTTGACCTCGAATTCGACATGCCCAAGCATGACCCGCCAGTCTTTCTGTCCACCTCCTGTGGCAGGCTCTCTACTGCTGTTTCCTTCTGGCTGACTGATGTCACCGTTCGTCCCTGGAGCACAGTGGTCAAGAGTAAGGGCTTGAACCCCCAGCTGCCTGGGTCTGACTCCCAGCTCTGCTATTTGCTGACTTGTACCTCTGTTTTCTCGTCATAATTTGGGAGAACGCGTTTACCGCCAAGGGTTACTGTGCACATTAAATGAATCGCCACCTGTAAAGCCCTCAGAATAGTTTTAGGAACAAAAAAGTATTTAATAAAAAATGGCTCTTCCCAGCTCCCTATAAGTCAATCACCCAGTCCTGCATTTATCTGCAGATATCCAGCAAATACACCCACTTTTCTCTTTTGACAACACCATCCTAGTCCAAGTTCCCATCATTTCCCCCCGCTTAAAATCCTTTAAGAGTCTCTTTTCCCTTTTTTAGGTAAACACAAACTCTGACGCGGTCACCAGGGCCCTGCATGGCCATGCTCACTGCTGCTACCTCATCTGACACCAGGCCCCTGGTGGCCCTCTGCCTTTGCTGTCTCTCACCCCCAGCTTCTCCCTCCCTCTGGCCACAGAGCCTCTGCTGGCCATGCTCCCACTGTTCCCTCCCCAGGTAAGTGCTGTCTATCCCTCAGGTCTGGGCTAAAGCTCCCCTTCCCCCACACCTTCCCTGACCTTCCTCAGGGAATCAGATTCCGTCCCTTGCAGACCACCCTCAAACTGTGAGCCCCGCTTTGCAGCACTTGCTTGGAGAATGTTTACAAGTTTCCCTTCCCCAGCTGCTCTGAGCCCAGAAGACTGCACTCGTCTTTTTCCACCATGTCCGTGGCACTGAGGCAGCCTGGCCCTAGGGCTGATGCTCCATAGACACTCGCTGAATGCGTAAATCCCCAGATAACTGTGTGCCACTAGGAATGTTCGGGGCGTCCTGCAAGGGCGCGGACCTCAACTAGGCACCATGAAGTTCTCCAGTTAAGCAAAAGATACAGTCTTTGCTTTTGAGGAACTCGAGTTGAACGCTTGCAAACAACACGTTGAAGGGGTAAGTTATGGATGTACAAAGAGTAATGAAGCGGCCACGGACTGCAAAATCACCGTCCAGACAGTGTCAGGTGAGGCTTTGCAGGGGAAGAGAGTTTTGAGATAAGTTGTTTTTTTTTTTTTAATCTTCACCTGAGGAGCTTACTGATTTTAGGGATGGGGACAGGGGTGGGGAGGGGGAGAGAAAAACATCCATTGCTTGCCTCCTGTTCACATCCTAACTGGGTATCAAGGCCACAGGCCAGATATGTGTCCCCACTGGGAATCAAACCTGCAAACTTTTGCTGTACCGGATGACACTCTAAGCAACTGAGCCACGCAGCCAAGGCGGAGACAGTGTTTCAAGGAGGTGGGACTGAAAGGGGAGAGGAGCACATTCAGGGTCGCCACTCTCATTCCATATTATTCTTAGTCTGTATGACCCAGCCTGGGGCACCATCTCTAGGACCAAATTGCTGGATTGAAACTCGACTCAACCACTTACCAGCTGTGTGGTCTTGGACAAGTTATTTTCCCTCTCTGTGTCTCAATCTCCTCATCCATAAAATGAAGAGAAAAACAGCTTCAAAGGGACTTTGTGAGGACTGAACCAGTCCACGTGTGGAAGGTTCTTAGGCTGGTACTTGGCATGCAGTAATACTATATTTGTATTTGCTGCCATTTTTGTGGCTGTTGTTATACGATTGTTATTGATAGAAAGAATGGCCACGGTGGAGGCAAAGAGGTGTTGATTAAATGCTGCATATGGTCTCTCTATTGTCCTGTCAAGGACATCAGGTTATTGCTGAGAACACCCTGAGCCCCAGGAGAGCAAAGCACTCAGTCTGTTATTGTCAGCACTGATTTTAACTGACACAGTGCCTGGCACCAGTGGGTCCTTAAATATTTGTGGGATGAATAAATATGTTTAACCATTTATTGATAATGTGCAATATTCTTGGCACTGAACTAAGTTCTCTACGTGCATGATCATGCTTAATTCTCACAATAAACCTGTAAGGTAAGAGCAATTGTCATCTTAGCTTTTCAGAAGAGGTATAGGAAAGTCAATTTACTCAAAGGCACACTGCCTGTAAGCAGCAGATCTAAGTTTGCACACAAACAGCCTGATTGCAGAGCTCTTAATGGGAAAGAAAGAAAGAAAAGAAAGAAAGAAAGAAAGAAAGAAAGAAAGAAAGAAAGAAAGAAAGAAAGAAAGAAAGTGAGTTAATGAAATGTGCGAGTATTATCAGCAGCAAGGACAAAAAATAACCAAGAGCAAGACGTACAAAGGTATTATCTTGGGAAAAGGTTCTTGGTAAAAGAGGCAAGATAACGAAGACAAAGAACTTTTCAGAAGCAAATACGGGAATTCAGGCAACAAAGACCAGGGCCTAGAAGATAAAACAAGGTCTTGCTGCCTCTGCCAGGAAGACCACACCTGGGTTTCTCATACTCTTTTGCATAAGAGGAAGCTGTAAGCATCACTCTTGCTCTAACATTGCTTAAATTTGGGGGGAATATTGTGAGAATCTGATAAAAATATTGACCCTCCTCTTGAGAAACACACCCATGTAAGCGTTAACCCCTCTAGGGGGTCACAGTCCTTCTGAAGCCCACCATAGGCCCTCCTGGTCAAATCCACGCTCCGGGCACCCACCACGCTCACTCGTTAGTATCTGAGGGAAACAATGCCAAGAGGGGCCCTCCTGCTTGGGCACGGCCACTGAGAACCAGACTCCATGCAGTGTGACAGGGCCCCTCAAGTCCAGGGGGAGAGGAGGAAGCCACCCTCTGGTAGTCCTGGGTTGAAAATCGCATTTTCTCCCGAGCCTTAGAACGCTTTGTCCTTAAGCCGCAGGTTTTCCTCAGGTAAAGAGAACTCGTGTGCGAAGCCTTGTCGGCTTGGGAACAGCAAGGGGAGCCAACTCGGGGACTGCATTCTCTAATGGTAAGACGGTGACTTTGGGACTTTGCAAGGCTCAGGATTCATTTGGCATTTTAAAAAGATCATCATTTGAAATTTCCTTGTGATTGTAACTGAGTTGAAGACATCACCAGTAAGCTGAGAAATATCAGCTCAGGCACTTCTCTTGAGGCCGGCTTTAAAATAACTCTGGAAGATAGAAATGCAAAGTATTCAATAAAAATCTAGTGAATATTTCTGGTTAAAAAAAATTATAATCCGTCTTCCATAGTCTTTACGTCTGCAAGGACTTGCCCATACTAAATATTTTACACACTCAAGTATTGCTTTGTTCAACTTCCATGAAAGAGGATAGATAATTAACCTAAAAAATTAAGTTTAAGCCATAATGTTTCCAAACACGCATTACCTGATGCTGAATATTACATTTCTTGCAACCAGCTATTCAAAGGCATTTTGGGCTCTTACATAAAAGATAAAACAAGTCATCGACAGTTAGGGATAAAATATTCTTTTTAAATTTATATTCACCAATATAATATCCCTTCCTATGTATCAGAAAAGAAATGAAGTATATTTCGGGAAAGGAGAAGGCTGAAACTAAGGAGTTTCTCTTTTGTAGCATAATCACATTTTGTTTTCCACCATCAGAAGAGCCTTTGGATTTTGCTGCCCCCACCCCCTTTTTTTTAACATTCCAGTGGAACCAGTTGGATGGTGGGAAATGTAAGCAATTAAGCGGCCACGTGTTCTACATGACCCTGAAAACTGGATTGGCTGTTTTTCCACTGAAACGACTGGCCGGTCTATCCTGTCAAAAGGCAGAGACACTGGGGGTGCAGCGTGCATCTGACAACCCTGTTCGCTAGCAGAATGCTCCCTCTGAACGTCCCCCTCCAGGGAGTGTTCCTCGGCTGTCTCTTTCCTCTCCGTCAGGCTCTGGACATCTTGATGTTACTGAGTTTGGACAGCTGAGGGGAGTTTGCCTCCTAACCTTCCCAGGATTCCTGGCACCCCTTGCCTGCCCGAGTTTCCAGAGTGGAAGAAGAAATGATTCCTGGGAAGGAAAGTCTAAGGTAGAAAGCGAATTGGAAAGATTGACCCCCTGGGGCAACTCTGCAGAACCTTGCATCCCCCACTATGAGAAAGAAACAGCCAGTGTGTGGAGAGCAGGCCAGGGCTTCACACTCCTCTGAATGGCTGACATCAGGGTGGAGCAAAAGTAGGTTTACAGCTGTGAGTATGTGAAACACAGTTTATCCCTGTATTATTATTTGTTAATTATTGTATTTATTTTCCATATGAACGACAGTAAACCTACTTTTGCCCCATCCTGTAAATGTTTTGTTCTTTCCAGCAAACAATAGCTTTGATTGGACACCTACTCCCAGGGGAGCTTGCAGTCCCTGGTCCCTGAATGATAGCCCTAAAAAAAAAAAATCTCAGCCTCTAAAAGGTAACCCCTGGGAGACTGGTGTCCAGGAATCTGGGTAGCAACAGGGACACCATTTCAAAAAGCCCTAGGCAGAGAGGGGACCGTTTATCTCGACCTACTTCAATGAAAATTGTCATGCTTTATATTGCCATGAAATAACAATCAGAAACTGGGGGAAGGCACACAATTTCCCCTGCCCGGTTGTCCCAAATGGCAGCCCTGCAGAAACCAATTATGCTAATAATATTTTCATACTAAAAAGAAAATGTGTGATTGCTGGTTATTTTGTTTTGAACGGATGTCATTTTTTCCATTGGGGAAAATTTAAATGCACTTTCGTTGTTTCCCTTTCCTCAAAAATGTATCTTAAACGGTAATAAGCCCCAGTTACAAGCATCTTCTAGTGAATTTTGAGGACTAAAGTGTAGGTGACGGTGTTTGCCCCAAGCTGCTCTCCGCCTCTCACAGGTCAGCCTAAGTGCCAGGAATCAGCTACCCTCCTGGTCCTGCCTTAACCTCGGCAAGCTCTTTAGACATTTTCAGCCTGTATCCGAACTCGCAGACCAGATGCTGGTCTTCGGCTCAGCATCTCACCCCACACATGAACTTCCTGTGGAATTGTCCAAACTGCATGAAGCTCGTTCTGGCTCATGTACAGCCAGGTAGGAAGCTTTCTCCCTTGTCCAGACCACACAACTTTAAAATCGAAACAAAGCACCCCAAGCCCAACACAAAACAACCTCCACACCCTCCCCACTTCCAGTCCACTCCCACCTCTGCAGGGGTGATGCGCTCAAAAGCCCTTCCTTCTTCAGAGTGATTTCCAGTAACCTCCAGAGTCGTTTTTCTAATTAAATAAACCTCATCTTGTCTAGCTTCCTAGTCAGCATTTTGAACCCCCTGCAGATGGGTCTGAAGGATTAACAGCAAATCCTCCTCGACCTAGCTCCGGCAGATGGGCGGCATGTGTCTGATAAATACCCGGACCAGGCTTGCTTCCTCCTGCTCCTAACAGATAGACAGAACACCCAGCAAATTAATTTTAAAATGGTGCCCCACACAACCCTTAGAATGGCAAAGGAGGCCAAACACAAATGATATGAATTTCATATGTGGAACACACTATCACCTCCCAATAACTGAGAAAAATATCAACCTGTTGGGTAAACAGGACCTCAGGGGAAGGCTGGGTCAGCGAGCTTGCCCTCAACCCGGAGGGCAGGCCATGAGCACACCGGAGGACTCGCCTCCTTGTCCCACGTTCATGGGCATGTAGCCCTTTCCTGCTGTGAAAGTGCCTTTCTGCTTTTGCATTTACTTTGTGGTAATCAAGGTGCCTTTATTTAGTGGAGATATACCAGAAGAGCGAACTGGGTGGTTTTCATGTTTTAAAAAAGAGGTAGCCGGTAGGGAGACAAACGCTTCTTCCCCGATGGGAGTTTTTTACATTTAAGGACTGATGACTGTATCAGTCTTTTCCAGCTTGGAAAGGGAAAGGCCACATTAAGCCCTGGGAGAAAGGAATAATACACATGATTTCATTTAAGACGCTCTTCACTCATGAAAGCATTCTTCCAACTACACCCCATTTTGGAATAGCTGGCAAAGCTCAGAGCTGCCAGTCAGAGGTGTGTGCCCTCTCTCGCATGGGCTGTGTAACCCTGGGCCTTTGACTGCATTTATAAAATTTAAGGACTACTATTTTAATTTCTCCCCATCCTATCCACCCACCGCCCTGCTCCCCCCAAAATTTCACACTGGAACATTAGTAAATGGACAACGCAGGTAGGCGAGGTGTTATCATTCCCAATCTACAAAAAATGAGGAAATGCATTCCTGTTGAGGGCACATAGTATTTGCTCAGTTAATGTTGAATGAAAGGGTGAGAATGAAACTCAGCTATAAGGATTAACTCCACAAGGACATATAGTGACTTTCTAGAAGAAACAAGAGTAGAACCCAGGTTCCTAGATGGTGAATCATTCCTCTGTGAGACAATGTGCTTTGCAGATAGGTCTCTTGAATTATCCCAAATGTTACAGGTGGCAGATTTACTGATAACTATTTCATGGTTGGAGAAAAATGGCCCACAGAAATTAAAGTGACTAACCAAAGGTAACATGGGAATTCCAAGGATGATTCAGATTAAGAATCCAGGTTCCAGGGTAGGTAGGAGTAGAAGAGGGTAACGGGAAAAATACAACTAAAAGTAAACTATTAAAAAAATAAGAAGGCAAAATAAAATAAAGAATCCAGGTCCCCTGGTTCTTGCTTATATGTCACCATATTCTACGACCTTATTAGCTTTATTTTTCTTTATATCTAGGGTGATCAGATATTCACTTTTGCTCAGGAAAGTCCTACTTTACACTTGTTATCCCAGAGTAAATTAAAAAATTACCACTTTTCACCCTCAAAAGGAGTTTGGAAAATTTTTGGTTGCACGATAAGTCACCACCTGACATATACCTGTTATGGCTGCTTGTCGTCTCTGAGACCCATTAGGATGCAGGCTCCGTGAGTTCTGTCCAACGTTGCATCATTGGCACCTTACCTGGTGCTGACACATAGATGTTCAATCGGTATTTGTTAGAGTATTAATTAATATATTTTAAATGAGTGAGATTTAATGGCTCGTTCAGACTAGTATTAAGGAGTTAACACAATAAAATGGGTTTCAGTCTTAGCTCTGACTTTCTGTGTACCGTAGGGCAAGTCCCCTAATCTCCCCGAGCTGCAGGGTCCTCTGGGAGAGAATGGAGCTAACAGAATCCAGTTCTGCCTACCGGAGACAGTTGCAGATGTGCTAACCTGTATCAACATATATGAAAATGCCCAGAAACGCTAACGTGCCCACCAAATCGCTATTTGATTTTACATCGACAATCACAGAGCAGTGGCTTCGTGAGAAATCAGATGGCAGTAAGGCTGAAAAGAGAGGTGGTAAAGCTCATATTTAGACATTTTTTAAGGGTTAGGCATAGTGCATCCTTTCAGACACTGGTGCTAAAGCCCCAAAAAGCTAATGCAAGCTTTGCAAGAGAATATTCTACAGAGCTGTGTTTGAAAGGCAACCTCTTCCTGACTCCTTTTTAAGGCAGGAAGCAGCAGGTCAGGCTGCTCTTACATTTATTGACCCGAGGCCCAGCTGGCCACTGCCTCTGCTCCCTGGGCGGCCCAGGGCAGCTCTGAGCCGGGCCTCGTGGAGCTGGGAGGGTCCGGCTCTCAACGGGCCATCGCTCACACTTACCGCCAAACCACTGCAGCAGGCCTGGGGCTGGTCACGCTCTCCCGGGGAGTTCCCAGAGCAATTAACAAAACAGAGGCCTCATTAGGAGCAATTGGGATTTAACGCAGACTTTAAAGTGATCCTGAGACCCTTTTGAAGGAAAGTGAGGATCTTCCAAGCAGGAACTTGTCAAAGATTTGTCCAAGGGTTACGGCCTGGCAGCTAATTCTCAGAGCTCTCCTGATACAATCTCCCCTCTGTGAAGGGCTTTCCCTCCATCTAGAAAACTCTATGTAGGAAGTCAAGGAAACATCATTTTGACACCTTGAGGCCTCACCTTTTGCAAATTACTTGCTCTGCTGTTGATTCATACATTTCCTTCAGCCAACAATGAGCTTTGCTTTTGACTTTCTTCTCTTTTTTTACCGCGCGACAGTTCAGGCCATGTCCACTAACACGCTAGCCTATGTCGTTCCCTCAGTAATCCATCAAAGAGGGCAATTAGTCGTTCCTGACCATGGGCTCTGCATCACGAGAGACACCAAGAGGAGTAAAATCAATGTACATTGGCAGCTCTGGCCCAACATTATGCTCTCACCTATCACATTAGCAGAGATTGAAAAATGTATGGTGCTGTGTCGGTGAGACACTGGGGAAACAGGCACCGCGAGGGACCGCTGGGGGCATTTCAGTTAGTACCGCCTCTGCAGAAAGCCGTTTGGGGCAATCAGGTTTACAAACGCACTTATACTTTCACCCAGCAATTCCACTTCTAAAAATTTCTCCTACAGATACACTAGTGCGTGTACAGAATCACTTCCGTATGTCAGTAGGAGAGCGGTTACATGAACTATTAGTAGGAGACCAGTAAAAACTAAGGAAGTTCTTTAGGCACCAATGTGAATTAATCTGCCACATGGATTGCTAGGTCAGAAAAGCAAAGGGTGAACAGTGTGTGCAGAATGCTACTGGATTTTTTAAATGACGGTAACAGATTAGCACAAACATACAAATAGTTTAAACATATATAAAATGTCTCTGTAGTGATGGGCAAACAACAGTTAACATTGTTTGCCTTTGGTGACGGGCATTAGGTGACCGGGGAGCAGTGTAGATGTGATCTTCTCTATACGCCTTTTTGATACCTTTTGAGTTTTGCATTCTGTGCAATTAGCTTATCGTTCTAAATAAATAAATAAATAAAGTCTTAAATTGTCATTTGTACATTCTAAATGTTTCCACTCTAGACACCAAGATTTGTTTGGTTTACTTGTAATGCGCTATATTCACAATTTTTATAATCTTAAATCTTAAAGCAAAGAAATGTATTGCATTTCTAAAGTGGGTTCATGTACAGGATTGACATAGAAGTTTAGAATTGTTTAAGTGACACATCTTAGTAAAACAACATTCCATCTAATTTCTTAATTCTTTAAGAGAAATAAAAACAAGGTGGGCATGGAGGTGAATTTAAAGTGCCTGGAATCAGAAATGCATCTCTAAAACCAGATCTTAATATCTGATCTAATAGATGATAACCAAATACCTCAAGACAGTGTATTTAAAGTCGAAATAAAGTTTATTTTCACACCTTTCTCTCCTTTAGAACCATTTCACCCCTCTTCATCCTTTATCTGACTTCCATGAATGTAGTTTATACTTTATTAGGCAGCCCCACAGTACGTGCTTATAATTTAACACTATTTCCTGTGACTCAATATATGAGCCTTAGAATACAACAAACGAGATCCAGGTCCCAGTGCCACATTTACCAGCTCCATAACCTCTGACCAATTCCTTGATCCCTCTGAACCTCAGTCTCTCATCCACAGAATGGGATGGTCTGTAACGGGGAAGGATTGTACAGATGAAGTGAGATCATTCACGGTGAGCACTTCATACATGCCCGGTATACAGTGAGCTCACCATAAAATAGCAGCTTCCATCTTTTTCATTGTTTGAGCTCTTTGCTTTGTCTCCCTAACTTAATTACATGTGACAACAGGACTGATTCTGTTTAAATTAGCCCTTTGCCTGAAGCATTAGTGCCTTGCAAATGGTGAGCACCAAATAAAGGCTGACTGACCCATATACCTAGAGATTGGGATCTCAAAAATCTTAGTTAAGGTCCAGCCCCTGTATAGGTAAGACCTTAGCCCCATGTCTTAAGAGGCCAAAAAGTAGAATGAGACCCCAAAAAGGGGGTTAAATAACCTGAATTTTTACTTCTTTCTTTAAAACGCAGTTCTTTTGTTCTTAGAGAAGCATACCAGTTAATTGAGTGTGATTATTCTACCTCACAGTATTCAGATCCATCCACTACATTTCTTGTTACATCTTGTATTAGATTCTCTTCCCTTTTATGTTCATTTCCAAGACATGAGGAAAAAGTACCCTCATTATTCTTTTTAGCTATTGTACCCTCATTATTTTTATGAAATGAGATCACATGATCAGATGGAGTTTCTCAGAGATGCTGAGGGGCGGTGGGTGTTGCTTTTACATTCCTGTGTGGGACCCCAGACCTCCCTAAGAGCAGTGAGGACAGGGTTCCCTATTTGTGGTCTTGGCACAATACAATCTCTGAGAGGCCTTCTGGATCAATGCCTAACCCCTGAGGACTGTAGCTGGAAGTTAGAACGTTCTACCTCTTAAGAAGCTCCAGATGGAAAAAGTGTGCAAAGCCCTCTATTACTACAGCGGTTGTTACAGACATTGCCATCAGTACAGTGCTATACTGTGCTTCGCTGAAGTCCAATAAGTGATGTTTTGCTTACTGTATATCAAGCTACTTTTACCAATATTTAGGGCAGAGAAGTTGAAAAAAGAGATTAGAAAAATCATTCAGCTCCTTCAAAGGGGGTCCAATGCCACATTTGACTACCCTTTCCCATTTTTCTACACTCGGGTTTGTTTTTTGGTGCTCACAGGGGAAAGGGGCACCACTTATAAAATAATCTTCATGATTGGGCCTCTGCTACCATCTGCAGCCTCATCTGTTCTCACCCTACCACACCCCAATCATGCTGGACAATTTCGACCCCGCCAAAGCATCCCGAGGGAGCAGTGTCGCTTCCGTCGTTAGACATGGTGGTTCAGGGATAGACTGCCTGGACTTGAATTGTAAATATTCCAAGCACTGGCTTGATCCTCTTGGGCAAGTTTCCTAAACTTTCTATGGCTCAGTTTTCCCATTTATCAAATGAGGACACTAGACTTCATAGAGTTATTATGAGGGCGAAAAGTATGGATATAGCGCTGAGTATTAGGCCATGCAAAAAGTAAGCACTCAGTACGAGTGAGCTATCATTATTATGTAAACTCCAGGACTTCGCCTTTGCTGTTCCCTGTATCTAGAACACTCACTTCCCAGACATGCTCTTCTCGCCTTCCTTCGCCCTTTAGGTCATAGCTTACAAGTCAACTTCCTCCAGGAAGTCTTCTCTGAACACCCGACTCTGCCCCAGACATGACTAGGTGGCCTCCCCTAGCCCCTTTCCAACCCCAGCGTGGAGCATACTACGCTCATTTATGAGTGTTTGTTTACTTGTTTGGCATCTGCTATCTTACAAGTTTCACAAGAACAGATATTTAGAGGGTTTATCATTGCACCCACAGCACCTAATCAAATCACACAGTATGTCATTTGTATAACAACGCACAAGAACCTTCTCCCTTGAGGCAGCGCTCACAAACGTGTTGGAAGAGAGTTTCCTATTAGAATGCCTCTTGACATTCAAAAATGGTGAACCAACCCGAGGGGGACAGCTAGGGTAGACCTTGACGTGGATTTAAGACTTGAAAAAAAAAATATGAGCATAGATTATACAGATAAAGCACTATCAAAATACCTAGACAATAAGTACTTAGTCTCTGTGTATTTTGGATCCTGTTAGTTGTTATTTTGACAGATATTAGCTAATTCCCATCCACAGAGGTGAATAAATGCATTCATGGAGGTGAAGGGGGGGTGGCTTTAGAACCTGATCCTCGGGGTTTCTGCATGGCTAACTCGCTATCCCCAGTTTCCCCTGCTTTGACGGCTGTCCAGTCCTTGCCCCTATCAGGAGGAACACGGCCCTCAGGAAGTGGGACTTGGCACAAGCGCCCAAGGGGTCCGGCCAGGAGTTTCCTCACTGTGGTCAGGACTCAAGCTCCCTGACTTACTATTTTTTAAAACCGGCAAATAGGTCTCTTAATTACTAAAAACACGGCAATATGGTTTTGCATCCCCGAACTTAAAAAAAAAAAACGTCTTTAATAGCCTGTCTTGTGAGTGTTGTGTGTGTGCGTGTTTTTTTTTTTTTAAGAAGTTATGACCAGGTTGTAATCCTGCCACTGTGTTATTTCCATACAGAATATGCTCTCTGGTACTAGTATTTCCCCTCAGTAACTGGTTTGCTTGTCTCCCATAATATAACCGCTTTCCAACCTGGACGCCAGAAAAAATGCACTCAGAATTGCTTTTCCCTGTCAAAACTGCTTTTCAGACCTAAGAACCATCACAGAATTTCAGTCTCTTAGAGGTGATCTAGTCAAGCCCCACATTTTTCAGATGAGAAAGCTGACCCCACGGAGGAAGCAAGAGACCTGTGGAAGGTCTGCAGTGTCTCCACCAACCTCCCTCCTGACGTCGTCCACTTTCTTTATTTCATAGTTGTCAGGGATTTTTAATTTTTCTTGCTTAACACCGTGCATTTTTGTAAACTGCCCTCAATAATTTCTAGAAAAGGTGAAAGGTAAATGGGTAGATTCCATAGAAACCATGTTGTCATTGAAACTTTTCTCCCCCACCATCCTTCCTTCTTGCTATGTCCTTAGAGTCAGGCAGTGCTGTTCCTGGGAGCCTTGGCCAACTGGGGCTGAGGGGTGGCTGCTGCTGGTTGGGCTGGGCTGCTGCTGGGACACCTGGACCCATGCGAGCTGGTTATAGGCGGCAGCAAGGGCAGGATTTGAATAGTAAGTATTTTCTACAAGCCCAGTTTCGTGGCACACTCAAAGACCAGGACTCCAAGGTGAGTACACAAAGCTTATTGTTTCCTTTGGGGACCTTTTGCCACATTCCCCTCTCACTGTGCTTTGAAAATTAACCACCAGAGTCTGGTCATTATGACTTCATTAACTATTCCTTGTAATTGCACCCGTCATAATTAATTCATTTGTTATTCACATGGGTGACATACGGACACTTTAATAGATTTTCCTCAGGGAATTCCACATGTTAAATAATATTGATGGTGCTTTTGGAAAAGACTTGAAGGAGAACCACAATAGGAATCATTTTGTGTAAGTAGCAATCAGTTATTTTAGTATAAATATGAAGTTAATTGTTTTAATCTGTCAACCTTTTTAAGAGGAAAATCAGGTGTATAAGCTAGTCTACCCTCCCTCCACCAGACATTTCTACTCTATAAATCAGAGTGCCAAAGTAAAGTCATTCTTATAAAAATAGATGGTATATTTACACAAATGCATGCCAGAGTATTTAAGTAAACAATATTTGAATTAATTTCAGGTTAAAACCTTTCCTTTAAACCTCTCTCCTTTATTTTTTTTTCCAGAAACCATCTGTATTTTAACATCTTACTGCACAGCCGCATTCCTCATGTTTAATTTATGTTGGTGATCTTTTGTGGCAAGACCAACTTCATTTTTAAATGAAATCATTTCATTTTAGGTAAAACATTGGTGACCCAAATATTACACACTTTCAAATGATGCATAATCCCTTCCCTACCCTCGCCCCCTGCCCCACATCTCCCTTCCCTCTTTTTCAGTAGAGCCGAATGAAAATTCCACACTGCTGATTATTTAACCAAATACTTTAATCATTGGTTATCTGGTAGAACCATCAAGCCTACGCTGACAGACACACAATTAAGTGGCAGAACTAAGGCAATTATCTATATAATTCAGGTTAAAAACTAAATTCAACAACCAGTTTTGCCTGAAATACCTCAGTCATGGGGCGGGGGGAGCATCCCTTTGGTTTGCATTATCGCCCTAATTGCCTTAATTCCCATTTGACTCAGTGTGAGCGGAATCACAGACACACAGAATTTTGGTCTGTTGGAGAGTATCTCGTCCAACCCCCTTATTTTTCAGATGAGAAAGCTGAGACCCTCAGAGGTCAAGTGCCCTGCCTGGCTCATCAGATGGTGGCAGATTTCGGTCATGAACCCACATTTTCTGGTTCCCAGGTCAGCATTCTTACAACTGATTCCGTCTTGCCTTGATTCCATTGCCTCTAGAAATCAAGGAAATGGTGCCAGCATGACAAACTTTAAATAAAGACAGCAAAATGCCACCCAAGACCTTGAACCCAAACCAAATGCAATAAATTTGTCTCAGCTGAGTATCAAATAATTATCTCTGCATATGTTCTACTAACATTAAAATGGCCCGCTTTTAAAAGTACACATGCATGTTCACATAATAAACAAAAACACTTCTGCCATTCTAATAAGTACCCAAAGAAAAACCTACCAAAAAAACTGTAAGACCTACAGGAAAACTCAGATGCACAGTATTGTGCGAGCTTAAAATCTGCCTCCCTGTCAAAGCCCGCAAGCCAGGTTATCAATTGGATGACCTTCAAGCACAGCGAAGATTACAACAGACCATTATGAAAGAGTCCCCATTAAGGTTCCAAGTTCTCTCCAGAAGAGCGCCCAGCCTGTTAGTAGGGTGCCGTGTTTCTATCTCCTAGGGTATTGAATTTGACAAACATACACCCTTTGTTTTTTAAACAATGAAGTTTTTGTGATTCTGCCAAAGGGCACTTTCTATTTTAAAGACAGCCCCAAATCTCAACTGCTTAGTTCAGCTACCTTTTTTGTCTTGAAGTCTCGCACATACTTTTTTAAAAAATGTGTTTGTTTTGTTTGCATTTTTACATTGGGATATCCGATTTTCAGAGCCACAAAGTCCACCTGTGAAGGATCACCCGGGAAAGGTTGGGCTTGTTTCTGCGTTCTACTGGCTGGAATGGGAGACCCAGACTA
The DNA here is from genome assembly GCA_004026545.1 of Mormoops blainvillei. NCBI lineage: Eukaryota > Metazoa > Chordata > Mammalia > Chiroptera > Mormoopidae > Mormoops > Mormoops blainvillei. The sequence continues at coordinate 77,738 of PVJD01004607.1, read as the reverse complement.
AGGTCAAAATTATTACGTGGAGATTAAACTGTAGAATTTAATTATGTGTTCTGTTGCTCCTGGTACATTTATTAATTTAGCAGTACAAACTGACTGGAGCTAAACAAGCAGCGCTGATTAATTTGCAAAGACATCTAGGTAACAGATTGTGATCAAAGAGGAGACCTGATCCTGTTAGATTGAAATGTGTTGTTTTGTGCTGCCGAAAGGACATGGAGCAGCATGGTTTATCTTTATCAATGCTTTCCTCTGAAGGAGGGGAGCTAGCTTGCAGATACTAATCAGGGCCGAGGCCCTGCCACTCAATAATTACCCACTGTCTCATCATAATCCCGGAACTAAGCCCCTGCCCAATCCATCTGGGACCCTTTTCCATCTATTGCACAGCTCAGGAATACGTGTGTAAGCTATTACCTCTGGTCGTGTATCTGTCCCCTGAGTATAGATTCATGGCAGTGACCAATTAGGTTGCCGTGTTCCCTTTCCTTCTTTGCTTCCAAACCATCCCATACTTCTCAGCACTGGTAATGAAGCACGATGTCCATCGGGGTGCAGAAATCCACTCACCTATAAAAGCTGTCTCATCATGGTCCCCGATAAACATCATGTGATGCTTAATTCCCACTTTGAAAAGAGGGGTGGTAAGACCGCAGCTCTGCATCTTGAGGTTTCTTTAAGCCACTCTCAACCTGCCACTGCCTTCTGCCGGGGACAAATCACACAGGGAGGAAAACATTTCTGACCCTAATCCAGAAATCAAATGTCCAGGAAGTGAAGAGGGCAAATGTGGGATAATTGAATCCTGGGTCCCTGAATGAAAACCTGGCAGCATGCCGTTAAGAGCATGAGTCCTGAAGTCCGAGAGATTCGAGTTGAAATTCTGGCTCTGCTGTTTACCGGCCATTCACTTAACCTCCCAGAGATTCCATTCCCCCCTCCATGAAATAACACATACCTCACAGGGTGCCTTGGGGAGTTAACTGAGCATACAGCTCCACAAATTATAAAACCTCAGTAATTGGTAGCTCGCCCTACCATTTTCTGATTTCTCATTACATTTATAACAGAACCAAGAAGCCTAGTTCGTGATCCAGTTGTGCCAACTATTATCTACAAAGTATATTTTCTGTGCATATACATGTCATCTTCCCAAATATATGATACGTCCCTAAAGGGTAAAATCCATGTCTTTTTCTTTTGAATATCCCACAGGTGCCAGTTCATAAATGCTTGCAGATTCTTTCACTTAAACTTAAAAACTCCTCATTAAAAAAAAAATGTGGGAAGTGAGAGGGGCAAGTAGTCAATAATAATGTTCACATAAAGAAATAGAGGCAACAGAGATGTTAAGGAAGTTGCTATCATTAGTGGTAGAAATCTGTAAGATACAATCAAGTCATTGCTCGTAGAAGAGTTTTTGGAGCAACGACATGATGCCCTCTGCATGCTTTCAATCAGGGCAAAGCCCAGTTGAAGCCGAAGGGGCCATTTCCAGTGTACACTCTGTCGGGGCACAGGTCCAGCTCCTAGTCAGGACCTCATTCCAGATCTTTGCTGACACTGACCGTGTTTTCAGTTAAATCTACAGCTTGGCTTTTCTTTTTCTTCTCTGGCAGTGGGAGAGGAAAATATGCTAAAATATGAGTGTTTCACATTTACCCTTCCCAAGCATCCCTCCCTGAGGCTTTGGGGACACAGCCTGAAGATGAACCACCCATTGGAATTTATACCAGCAGCTCTGACAGCTGTTTTGTATTTATTTCCACAGTTTGGCCATTTCAGTCTGGGGGCTCTTATTCATTATATAAGCAAATATTTGTTAAGGGATCAGGAATAGGACGAGGTATGTTTGTCAGGATTGTAATTAAGGTGGTGTGTTAACTCGGAAAGACTCATATCCTCTCTGGGCCACGTCTGGCCGATGGGTATGTCCTCCTTGTTCTACTGTCCCAAAGCGTAGGTAAGTAAGGAATAATTTGGGTGAAGCATTTTAAGACTCTAATACATTAGCTTTTGGCAAATTCTTTGCCTGCAGCATATCCTATTGCCTTTTTTCATTTTCAGGGTAAATTACGATTTTACAAAATTTTTAAAAAATGTTTTGGTTCATAAACTTTTATTTCTAGTACATTAGTCAATAATATATAGGCTCTAACAAAATGATTATAGATATTACTAAGGAGCACCTTGCAGATGGCACACCGATTTTTCTGAACAGCTATGTGGCTTTGCGGATTGACCTTGTACTTGCCCGTCGGGAAGACCAGCCTCTGAAGCAGCGTAGTCACTTAGTCCCCTCTCAGCCTCCTTGTTTTCCCCAGAACTACCTGTGAACGTTTCAAACTCTTGCAAAAATGCTTCTCTCCCTCTCTCTCTCTCTCTCTTTTTTTTTTTTTGGCTGGAAAATGATTTTTCCTGAGGCTGGGATTTGGGGGTGTGGGTGCAGGCGCATGCATAGCATCCCAAAATATGCAATTAATAATAAGTTAATTATAAACTCATTTTAGTTTATAACTAGACCTGTTCATTTAATTTAATGCCATCTTGGGATCTGTACAAATGAATTACTTTAGAGTTCTCTGGCTACCAGGAAGGATGTGTCTAAGTTGTTAAGAGGGGTAAACTGAGGCTATGAAATTACAAGACTTCCCAGACGACCAGCCCTGTTGCCTCTGAGGAACTCAGATTCGTGGCACCACATCCAGGGCCTGCACTAGCGAATCTCAGTACCCTTTTCTCCGTGCGTGTCTTGCTCGCCGTCTCTGTGGCTGGTGATGCTGTAGGCTTCTTCTCCAAGGAACACAGCTTTGGCATCTGTAACATGATCTCCCTTGGTTCTTTCTCCTCCTGGCCCCCTGACTACAGGTGTTCCTTAACCCTCTCCATGTTTCTTTCCAAATTTAAACCTTCCAAAACATATTTATTTTTGTGTCCTTTATTCCATCCCTCGACAGAACTTGGAAGGCTTCTTCTCCAGTCCTTATCCCTTACCAAGGCTTTGATTCTGGGTTACCAGCTCTTCCCAGATGCCTGCACCTGGAAAAAGCCTCATCTCCTTACATTCAACATGTCCTCAAATAAGCCCATTAAAAACCCTTCCCCCCAGTGTGCATACACACAGGCGCACCCCACCCCGGGAAAGTATTTCCTCTTTCAAACAACAGTATTTTACTTCCAACAGTGGCTCTGTACAGTTTAACACTTCCCTGTTCTCTAATTGCTTACTTTGTGTGTCTGTTTTGCCTCCTGACTAGATTGCAATATCTTGGAGGGAGGAGGTTCTGTGGAGCCGGAGGCCCCTGGAGAGCCCCTAATAAGTGCCAAATGCAAAAAGGTTGAAGTCACCAATTGAGAAAATCCACATAAAATACACCTGAGCTTTTGGCCTGTATAAAATCAGCATGATATTTTCTCCTGGGAGAGGTTCACAGCATATAATTTTTAGTTCTTATTCTCCCAGTGCTCACGTTACTCCAGGAAGCAATTTGGGGCAAGAGAAAGGCAGAGGTCCAGCTGAATACATGGCAACAAAAATGCTCTGAAATATCTTCCGTGAGAAAACTTGGTTCCACCCTGACTGAATATTCTGGAGCATGGGCAGGCCTTGGAAACCTCCCACAGACAACAGGCGAGGTATCAATACCTGGCTAAGGGAATACGGCATGGGAGAGTGGAATCGGACAGGGCTGGATCCAAATCTGACATTAGCCACTTAATCATCGGTGTGTCCTTGAGAAAATCACGTAACCTTTCTGAGCCTCATTTTCCTCACTGCAAAAAATGGAAATACGATTATTTCATAGATTTGTGTGAGGATTTGTGGTGATATACGTGAACTACAGTAAAATGCAGTGCTTGGCAAGAAGTGAGTGTTTCATAAACAGCGACTGCTCTTTATGATGAGGTTGAGGAAGGGTAGTGATGATGGTGATGAGATGCTGTCCAGGACAAACCTAGCCATGAGAGAGGTCCATATGTGGCACACTACGTGCCTGCTCAGTTCACCACCACTGGAGACCCAAGCGCCAGACCTGTGGAAAGTGGCCTGTGTGTCTAGCCAACGAGTCTCTTCCCTTGGGAAGCTGCCTTTCTCCCAACCAAGTCAGACACTCCTCAATGGTCACTCTACTTCAACAGAGAGATGCACAGAGAGAGCTCTGAGATTTCAGTACAAGTGAAAACGTAACTCTCAGCTGTACTTTTCTGTTGTAATTTTTTTTTTTTTGAGCAGAAATGTCCACTAAAAAACAGACTCTTTGAAAAGGTTGAGTGTTACTTGGAAAGAGTAAGTCCCTGGAGCGATCGTTCTTGACTCAGCTTTATGGGATGCCGATGATCATCTCAAGAATTTCTAAACATTGTCTTAATTTAATTTAATTTTTAAAAAAAACTCCAAATAACAAAAAGCATTGTGTTTCCACACACCTTTTAATCACTGGCTCTGAATCAGCAAGTTTGCAATAAGAGGGAATGAGGATTGAATATTAAATCTTAATCCAATCAGCAGGTTTCCTTTCTCCCCTTTTTTCCTTTTCTCAGTTCATGGGCCATTTGAGTAGTGCAAATGTTCCAGAGTAGACCACTTGTTCCTACAGAAACACCTCCCGGAGTTCACGAGAAGGCTCGTGGTGCCCTTGAAGTAAAGCAGACTCATATCGCATATTATACAATCTCGTCTCTAAAAACACATTTTGGGGACTCACCATAAGATCCTGGGGACACTGCTTGCTCACCGCCCTGATACCGTCCTCCCCACTTTCCCCGGCGTTGCCCTGTTCTGGAGAAACTTACCACTCATCTGCCATACTCACCTTTTAAGTTGCCTGTTCACATCCAGTCTTCTCCCCATCTCTCAGCAACAAAAGGGTGAGCGTCAGTCGTTGGCATCCCCTTTCGGAAAGCTTCCAACCTAATGTATAGACATTGTCATCATCCATCCATCCATCTGTCTATGCCTTATACAGTTAGTTCTTTGTTAAATGGTCTAATAAATCTAAATGCTATGTGAATGAAGCTTTTACACAGTTACCTGTCCCTCCAGATGTTACCTGACTAAATGTTCTTTGGGGACAGGCTTCAAAGGTTTCTTTAATTCTGTACAGTTGTCACAAGCCTCAGTCTATGTAAGCTGAAGTCATATCCTCTGAACTTCAGGAGCAAAACATCCCATAGACTTCACATACCATGGAATGACCATTGAATGAGAGCTGAGAGGTGCCTGAATTCATCACTAAGTTTTGTGGTTGAAGGATATTCTAAAATGGTTTATGATGATTTTGTCAGTCCACTTGAGTTAATGTTGAATTTTCTATTTGACAGGACCTGCCAATTTCCCATCTGCTGGATTTGAGTAATTTACAAAATGCCCATGATGAATTGTAATCCCTTTACTATCATAATCAATGTACAGTGCATATGGCACACTTTGGCCCTCAGATGATGGCTGGGGGTTTGGGCTGATCTTCACATACTGCCCGGGTGCCTGATGCTTCCTTTCTGGTTTCAGATTATATTTCTTAACTCTGCTATGAGTGATAGAGAATGTACTTATTGGTGGGGATTTACTCCAGTCCGAAGCAGTTGTTACACTTTCAGATTCTGATCCAGCAGCTGCCTTTGTCTTTTTATTTTTCTCACACGGATGCTCTCCCACTGCCTGGATAAAGAGCAAAAGCCTTTAACCTCTGTCAGAGAGTGTAACGAGAAATCTGACTCAATTTGAGTTCCTTGATATCATTCCACAGCCTGAGAAGGAAGCTTGCATAGGACTGAGAAAGGAAATGTGTGGATTTGCCCTTCCAGTAAGCAGAGTGCAAATCCTGAAATTTACAGCAGCTAATGTTAAAAATAGGTTTGCTAATCTTAAAATGCCTGCCTTTACAGACAGGAGGTGTCCATGTGACAGTTTCCCAAACTAACCGAAGTCAAAATTCATTGGCTCATTGTCCTCCAAGGCGATTCGTGGACTTACATAAATTTCTCAACCATGAATCAACAAGATGAGCATCCTATTGATTCTGAGAAAATTATAACAAAGCCCTCCCTTCACAAAGGGTTAATTGCTGATGGCAGGTTAGAAAGGAGCAGACTAGTAAGACTGGCTGAGAAAATCTTTCTCCCCTGACAGATAACGTTGACTACCTTCATCTGTGACTTGAGCACAGGGAAAAAGGTGCCTACGGACCAGACGATAAAAACACCAAAGGTATAAAAATCGGATGCTTAATGACTTTCCCATAACAGTCCTACCTCATTCTCTACACCAGGGACAGCAATGTCCTCTAGCCCAGTGGCTTGACTTAGCATTTGAGAGGTTCCATGGGGCAGGACCTACCACGAAGGAAGCTCACCTCACCAATGAACAGGCTCTAGGGGGGACATCATTTTAATTGCTCTTGAATGGCATCAAATTCCAGGGATCCATGCAGTGAGGGAAGTCGCCTCTAGGGTAGGAAGGGCAGAACGGAAAACATCCTAGGCCTCAATGCTCCCGAATGTTTGGTGGTGCCTCGTGTACCGTGGGCACTGGACCATGACTTCCCTTCCATAATGCAGACACAGATTGTATCGGTTAAGGTAATGCTAGCGACTGAAACGAAGAGACACCACATTTCTTTCTTTCTTTCTTTTGGAATACTCTAGGCATGTAGTAGGTCAGAGGTAGCATAAAAATCCAGGTGTCTCCACTGCCAAGCGTTCATCACCACAGGCTGAAGGAGCCATCGTCCTTCCTTTATTGTTTTAAAGATTTATTTATTTACTTTTAGAGAGAGGGTAGGGGAGGGAGGAAGGGCGAGAAACATCTGTGTGCGATTGATTGTCTCTTGCACGCCCCCGACCAGGGGTCTGGCCCGTAACCCGGCCCTGTGCCCCGACTGGGCATCGAACCCAGGGCCTTTTGGTTCACAGGCTGGTGCCCAATGCCCTGAGCCACACCAGCCAGCGCCATTGCCCTTTTTAGTCACAGATGGCATCAGAAGGTTCTGGATGTGGCCAATCAGATTGACAAATGAACACTTTCTTCTTTTGCAACAGACATTTACAGACAGAGCTGAAGTTGGGCCCAAAATACTGTACAACGTTTGGCTAAAGAAGCCACTTCATTCCTTAAGATGGACGAGAAGCTGACCTCTTAGGAGGTGCACTCTCCCAATCATCTAATACAAGACTGCGATGTTTGATTTGTAATTCTGCGTGCCCTTAACTTTTCCTTTGGTTGACCTGTTTTGGCTGCTTGACTTTAGGTAACTGTGCATCACTTTTCTTCATGGTTTTACCACCCATTCCCCACGCGTCCACCCCAGGGTCAGGGACAATAGCAAGCAGGATTGCAATGCTGGCGAAACACAGCCCATGGCACCTAGAGACTCGCAACTGCCGTGCTGTCTGCTCTGCTCCAAAGTTTAGGGCAGTTTCCAAAACTACCAAGATTACTTTTAGGGTCTGGTTTTAGGGGCTGATTCACTGCAGGTCAATGTTGTCAAGCTACGTACATCTGCTTAGATCACCAGCACACTCTGAGTGGTCTGAAGTGATGGGAAAAGCACGGGATTTGGAGTCAGGGTGCTCGGTTTGGCCCTCGCCAGCTCTGTGAATTTGGGCAGGTTGTTTAACCTCGCTGAGCCCCGAGTATCCACTCTGTAAAATGGTGACTATCATGCCCACCTCATATACCATTATAAAATAAAAATAATGAATGCTTTATTTACTAACATATGTTTGTAATTTTATGTCTTGCTTAACCCTGACTAGTCTTCCTCGAGTGAAGCATTATTCCCACATACTACATTTTGCAGATGAGAAAACTAAGGTTTTTAGATGAACTGGCCAAGGACCTAGAGCTCATAAGAGGTAGCATTGTGCTTTGAACCCAGAACTTTTTCATCCAAAGTGCAGTCTTAATTACTAGGCTACCATGCTGAAAAGCTAGAATAATTTAGGTAAACGACGGTACTTGGCCTGCAGAAAGTACTCAGAAAATGTTAGCTTGCTTTCTTTTTTCCTGTATTTTTATTTTTAATGTCCTAAGCTACAGCTTTCTTTCCTGTGCTGAGATTATTTATACGGTACTTGTAGTTGGCTTCCTGTCATTCACATTCACTTACTCAGTATTTACTGAGTGTCTACTATGTGCCCTGCCCTGTGCAAGACACTGGATATGCAGTTGCAAATACAAAGACACGCTCACCCATCATCAGTGCACGTGTAGCGATGCCAACTGCCTCCTCCAGGAGTCTCAGAATATAGAGACTGAGCCACGCTTCACTTCTTTAAGATGGATTAATAATACCATAGCATTTGCAACTATAATATTACGTTACCTTGGACACCAGGCAATTAGCAAGTAATTAAATCTCCCTTGGTCTGAATACACCTGCAACCAAACTGTCTGCTAAAGTTCTGTTACACTCATTAATTAGCATGAGTTGAATGACAGGATAATCAGAAAGGAAATACCTCCTCTTGGAGACAAGCAGTAAATGATTAAAAAGTGGAACATTCTTGTAACACTCTTTGCTTGGGCTTATAGTAATGGAGAGTGTATAGATGGGCCAACTGTTTATCAATATTAATGTCTCTGGCAATGAATGTGCCTAGAATTGACATATGCTGATACGTATAATAATCCATTTAACATCACAAAAACTTTTAAACTAACTGTTGCTTAGTCACTATCTCACTGCTTCCAACGGCAGCAAGTAACCATCTCTCAGAGCCATTAGCAGAGGCGTTAACACCTGGTTAAGTACAGCGTAGTCATTCTTATTCAAGAAACCACAATTTTATTTTTATGATGAGCGCATACAAAGGCACTATAGAAAATAGAGGACTCTCATCCAATTTCTCTCCCATCCATTATATTACCTGTTTCAATAGACTCTGATGTCAGCCTAGATTAGCTAATACATCAAGATAAATTAGCTTTTTGGCTATAGATGATTTTTTTAATAAATGGAGAAAATATTCAATGGATCTTTAGAAATTATATTTCCCCCTTTGAAATTCCTTAGCTCTTTGATGAATAGTCTGCTTTAAAAACTTCAGTGAGAAGTATCATGTTATTCTCCTGTTATCCCCCACTAGGGAGCCTGTGAATGTCTCCAACTGGGGACCAACAGGCAGCGTCTGGGCTGTGTAGCCGGTTCACTGTACATGCTCTGTTAAATCAGTAGTCTTCATCCCTCCACCCGGGGCCAGGCAGCCTCCAGCCCTGCAGGCTTCCAGAAAGGCCATGGATCAGGGCTGCTGCAGGAGCAGCCAGTTCGAAACAGACCTGGGCCAAGTAGGGTGTCCTGGAGCCTGCTCTGGGTTTTTAAATGTCTATTATTCAAGACATTGGTCGGCCCTTAAACAAAAGCTCGATGGACAAACTTCCATGTTCCCAGCGCTGAAGGAACTTAGCTTAATGCTCATGCAGAAAAAATCCCCCAGCCACTCATGTAACTTTTTAGACAAAGTGGAGCACGCCTGCTCTTAAGGAAGAGAAAAGACATTTATTTTCTTTTTCAGGGGTGGTGCTACCCTAGAAAGGGGATGCATTTGAAGTAGCAAACGTAGACGTTTCAGGCAAATGTGTACTTTGTCTTCAAATGAACAGCTTTCAAAATGATCTTGGTTAAGCCCCCTTTTATTTTTATCTTTTATTCCCCTACAATGCCAGCTGAGGTTACCCATCTCCCAACAGCTACCAAACGGACTAGTAATTGTAAGGCTCGGTGATTTAATTAGACTCATTCTAAATACTCACATTTTTATCAATTAGTTAATGGGCTAAAGAGGGTCCTTTTGTTGGAGCCAGGTCATTTGGAAGCTAGAGGCTTCTTGAGGGCAAGAAGCCGAAGAACCACAGTGTTAATATCTGTAATTAACCTCCCGGGTCCTGGGTTGTTCAGTTAGGAATAACCTCCCTTCCCTTCCATATGCCTTTCGTCGATAGGTTTTAATATGAAATGATCACTGGGGAAAAATGAACCAAAAAAGAATGCTTCCAAAAAAAATTAGATCTGGATGAAAACAGAAAGAAAAAGTTCTTCAGGTGCTTCTCAGTTATTTATTCAACTAAGGTTGTTAATTGGTGGCTTCCCCTAAAAATAATAACTCTGGATTTTTCCGATCGGCAATGCTCCTGATAACAGATATGGAAGAATCTTTTAAAATAGGATTTTGTCTTATCACACAGACCAATTCTAAAACAGAAAACAGTGTTCTATGCTTCTGAAAAAGTTTAGTCATTGGTTAGTTTTTGTAAATTATTGTCTTCGACTTTTTTGACTTGGAGAATTCTATTAGCTATTTCCCAGTGGAGGAAGGCTTCCATTTTGTGCCTATGGTTATAATAAATAAATATTAGCTGCATTAAATCAAGGATTATTTTGCCTCTTAACAAGCTAGTAAACTTATACCCTTGCAAGAAGTCTATGGGAAATTCATAAACTGTGCAGACTTATTCCCACTTACTGATTACTGATAAAATGTGAAGTGGCCTTACACATACATGTAGACTAGCGTTGACAAAAAAATTAAAATTAATCAGTAATGAAGCGATAGAACGATTTACAAATTAAAATACACAAAAGATCGGACAGAGCGATCTATCAGGAAAAATCCACACCCTCGAGAGAAATATCATTGTTCATTGCTACCCAAATCTCTAAGTCACTATGTTCAGCAATGTCAGTATTTTTAATTTAAAGGAAAAAGATATTCACTTTAAAGCCAAACATCAAAATAGTAGCAGTTATGAAGAAAACTTTTTTTGTTTTCTGCTTGGTGAGAAACCATTCACAGAAGAGAAAATTAAGGACTGAATTTGTAAGAACCATGCAAAACAGAGAGGACATAACTCTGGTTTTCAGGATTTTTACAAGAAAGGAATGTGGGCTACCACTTGAGAAAACCTGATTGTGTCAGGCATTCATCTCAGACTTTGAGTCCTACTTATTACCCGCAGTCATCAAAATTAAAGACACCCAAACAGCCGATAAGAAGTAGCAGTCCCCTGCCTACTGTAATTGTATCAGCCATCCTGACCAGCGGCACTTTGTGTTGATTGTTATGGTCAACAAGTATATTGTGCATGCTCAGTAAATGCGCTGCTCAGCTGCGCTTCATAAATGTGCCCTTTGTTTCCTTCATCATTAGGCAGACAGTTCGTTCTGTACAATGTCCAACTTCCAGACAGGTGGAATAAGGAGGTGGCATCTGTCTAAATATTGAATGCCACGCTTCCCCCATCTGCTGTCATAACTGTGCCGGGTCTGCTTGGCTTCAGTTATCCCCTTCTGCATACAACCAGTCAGCCATATGCCCTATATAGTGCACGTGCCACCAGAGCGACAGGGCCTGTTTTGCAGCTTCTGAGCTAGTAACCGAACAAGTGGGGAAAAGACGAGAGGTGGAGGTTGGAGGTCAGGGACATGCAGGAATCAGCAGGTGATGGTCAATACAGCCACTAAGAGCTGCTCAAAGGACCAATAGGAAAGGCCTTCAAAAGTCAATGGCCAGCATAGAGCACACTGCCAATCACATTTTACAGGGCATACCTTCCAGGCTAGGCAAATAAGAAGATTTAGAGCACATGGCAGTTCATCGTTTATAATCCTGTCTTAGCCCAGCATGGCTTAGTGATAGTTCAGTGACAGATGATGAGCACATGACAGCTGCAGGATCTTATACAAACGCATACAGTAAAATTAAAATTAAATTAGTGACACACGTGTACACATTGGTTGTGCAACAGTTACACAATCTGTTCGGGGCCCCTCCCAGACTCTGCCACGGTGCCCTCAATTCAGGGTGTCCATAAGCACTGTCAAAAGGCACCCTGGAGTTGGTCCTAGCCAGGGAGGGCCCTTGGCTTGGGCAAAGGTGGAATTCAAAAGGCCTCTAAAGCAAATGAAGGTGCTCAGGTTTCCACATGCAAAAATGGCAAAGCTTCCTGATGTTTCCAATTGGCCTAATTAAAATTGAGGGGTTTGAGAATTTGAAAGAGAAAGAAAAAGGCCAACACAACAGGAAGAAGTAAGTTTATTAGGCATGGAATAAATCATTAACTATCTTGCTCCTTCAATCTGTAATCTTCTGACTTTATTACTGACATATTTTATGTTTTGTAAAAACATAAATGCCTATATTTGAGAACTTTAATTTGAGTGTACTTCTATTGTTTTACATGTTTGTGTCCTCTGCTATAAACTACAAATGTTCTTTCATTTGTCTGAATGTTTGTTTGCGTAATGTCATGAGAAAGGAGTTTCTCATGTTGTATTTCTCTATGAAACTTTAAACAGTTGTTCCATATTTTTGGAAGTTTAACTTTATGCTTTTAGTTTGTTTGTTTGTTTGTTTGTTTTACTCACTTCCATTGACCCGATCCATTTCAAAAGGATTTGTGGTGACTATGTTTCACATTTACATTAGCTTCATGTCAGATTTTAATAAAAAGCACCATGTTAGCAAGAAAAATGTTAGATCGAGAAAAGAAAAAAGAGTTTTGGCTCTTGAGCTGCTTGTCACACCTCCATGCGATGTCATTTTCTTTTGAGTATATTAGTCCTGCACCCATGGCTTATCCGCTCACAATTTCCATAGTCCTGGGAAAGAGTTTCTGGGGGGAAAAATGTTAGTACAGACAAAAGTTATACTTACTGATTTTAAGGAGTTTTATAGCAGTCTCAAAAAAAAGTTAACTTTCTTTTCAGGAATCAACTCAAGTACAATAAAAACGTTCCTTTCAAATATCCAGGCATGTTTACACTTCGTGAAATCTAATCAAGAGTCATAACTCCACAGTTCTGAATGTGTATGAGAATTTACTCTGTTTATAATTGCTTCCTAACTCATCTATATGTAACTTATAAACATATATAAATATTAACATAAAATAACTCATGAAGGTTTTATAAAACTCTTAAATTATTGGAAAATTATATCAAAGTTAATTATTTAAAAAATTTCTGCAAGTAATCATTGTTAATCCTCACAGCCCCTCATTGCAGAACTCTACAACAGACTAATGCCAGAAAGCACACACACAAAAAAAATCAAATTGACCAACATCACATGTAAAAGAAAAAATCATCAGTGGAATTAAGACTCAGACAAAGAACTTCTTACTTTGCCTTTTAGGCTCGTCCCCCAGACTCGAAGCTCCCTCACCTGCCGTAGGTCTCTGTCCCGCCTTGCGGGCCGGCCCCCGTGCTTTAAAGCACCGTGTTTTACACGTCACTAAACGCGAAGGAGACCTCGGAATCGGTGTAACTGTGCTCATGAGCGAACAAGAGGTCAAAAAAGTGTGTAAGTTGGGCAGCGAAGCCCGACTTCTAGATGCTCTGAGGCCGTCTCTAAATACTTGAAAGAACTGTGTTTTCCTAGGAATGAAATTTTACCCATCAACGCTGATGGTGTTTTGGATTTAAGATTCATTGAAGAATTTCAAATTCTCATGAGATAGTAATAAAATTACCTCCTGTTTTCCAAAATAAGAATCTTTGAACATTTCCTCTTTGATTTCTATATGATATGTAGTTTCCCTTGAGTTCAGGTCCTACTGAGCATGCCCACACATAATTACTTACCTCACTTGATTAAAGAGATTTCCTGGGGCAATCCTTTAAAAATCAAAACAAAACACAACTTTTATAAGCAACTGTTTTATTGTTTAGTTGTTACTGCTATTTAACCAAAGTTGCTGAATCCCAATTCTCTGTCCCATTCCCAGAAAGGCTGCCAAACAAGTTTCACATTGGTCATACAGGTGGCGTGACGGTAGAGTAAAGAAAAAATGTAGAAAGCACAAAGGCTCTGGCATTCTACATTTATTGTAAAGGGGCAGAGGCCCTTGTTTAAGACAAAGTGAAAAGCAAGTGACAATTTTCAACCTATGTCACTCAGCCTTTATTTGGTATATCCAAACAACAAGCTGAAAATCAGCCAGTTCCAGGTCCAGTATTCAAATTAGATTCCTGGTTCACTCACATCACATGTGTGGTCTGCATACCTGTGAGCACAAAAACCACAGAGATGGCGGTCCAAGCTGTGCAAGGCTTTGAGATCTCCAGACAGACAGGGATAGGCTTGCACACACAGGAAAGGTACTTTTCTTTCGAGGGTTGAAGAAAGTGGAAAATAGCACCGAGAGTAGCTAGTATGGATGTTCTATTAAAAAAAATACACATGCACATTTTTTAACAAAAAGGGTCAGACAGAGAGAGCATCCAGAGGTCAAAAGTAGCTAGGTTATTGTAAAAGTTGTCCAAGGGGAGTAAAACATCCTATCCGCAGCAGGAAACTGCGAGCGGTCTTAAGGTCTTTGAAAAATGACACAAATCATAAAATGCCAACTGAATCATAGAAATAAATCATTGGGCCCATCACTGGGCTGATGGAGTGGCCTTGACTGGCACAAGGTTGTCCTCTGGAGAGACTTCTGTGTCCAAGTTCCTCTGCCCTTCACTCATGAGGATGAAGCTTAAATCTCTGCTGTGGGTGTGGGGGGCAGTGGGGGGCATGCCTGAGGGGAGAGGCTGGGTAGGGGACGATCTCCCCAAGTCACTAAACAAACCCTTAAAAAAAAAAATCTCTTTATTATTGTTATTTTCAGCCCCAGTTCTTCATTAGAAATAAAAGCTTTATACTCAGGAGCCAAATCTGAAATGATGAAAATCCTTAGAGGAAAAGGAGGAAAAAAGATTTAGTGGTTCACTCTTTTCTTATTCTTATGACTACTCTTTGTTATTTAGCACTTACCTGGCACTTTATTTTTCCACATGCTTTACAATCCTTAATTGCTTAATCTTGAAATATATTTAGAAAGGCACTTGAATTTATTTGACGCTGTTATTCCAAACTGAACTCGCCCCATTGTCAGCCCCCGCTCATGGAGGTTCAGTATCTTCCCGTTGGGAAGCCAGGTGCCAAAAGCGGGTGGCTGCTGGAAAGAAACTCCTGAAGAAAAATGAAGGGGGAGGAAGAAGAGGAAGAATCAGCCTGTGCTAAAATAACAATAATCAGCAATGACTACCGCTCTCTCCTTCTCTTTGGTGTTCTTTGCAAATCCAGGGTCTTTCAAATTTTTAAGTAATCAGTAATTTATAAAATTCAATAAATATATATTATGCATACCATATACACAACAGATTTTTCTGACTGAATTATTTTGCTTGTCATGCAAACAGGTAATCCTGAGCCAATTAAAAAACAAAGGCACGTTGTAATATGGTAATGGAAGTTTCTGGATGCCAGCTCCTAGGCACACAGTCCTTAAAGACAGAGAAGAAAAAGGAAAAGAAACACAGAGAACAATATCATCATTCTGTCAGCAGTTAACTTGAGTCTACTTATGCATGATCAAAGACTACAAATATAGTTTAAACAGCATGAAATAATCGCTGGGTTTACAATATGAAATGATTTTTAAAAGCAAAACCGACAACAATCCTAGCGCCACTACGTTTGGCGACTAAAGACTAATTTTGTGATGCACAGCCAAGCCGAGGCAGTGGTAGGGAAATTAGGGTTAAGAGGCTAAACTCCCTCCTGGGATCCCTTTGAAGATTTCTATATTCTGGGGGAGAGGGTAATGAAAATATTTTACCTCCCCTATTGCAATTAGGTCAGTGGGCCAAAGAAAAAAGCTGCTCACACCGCCACACACGAATGCAACTGCAGTCCCCAAAGAGGTAAAAGGGACAGGATTCAGCACTCTCCCCTGCAATGGACAGGCCAGTGCAAAGGCCGTGAACAGGTCTTCCCCTTTAGCTCCGGCGTGATGACAAAGGAGAGCGAGAAGAAGCCAGCTTCCTTAAGCTCCTCACTCCTGACGAGCACCCGCACGAACAGGAGAACCAGGGAACCAAAACAAGCCATGCCCAGGGCTCAGGGTGAAGACCAGTCTCCACAAAGGTGCAGAGGAGGGTCCTTCATCCAGACTGCCTGATAGTCCTGAACAAGAAAGGGGAGCCGTAACAGGACAGATCGTCTGTCTGGCTGCTTTGTCATCATCTGTTTCTCTGTTTTCCTTTTGGACACCAATGAGGCAAAGCAGTGACATATAGAAAGTTCAGAGATCAGAAACTTAATAAAACAGCGCTAAAACATGACAGCATTTATGAAAAAGATTAATTACTAGGAGTAAAGAGGCCTGATGCCAGGAATTCATAGGATTGCTACAAATACGATGCCCTGCTGGGCTGCTAGGCCCATAAAATGCAACCCTAATCTTCAGGCCTATTGTTGTTTTTGCCGAAACAACAGGCTTCAGCCATGACAACAAAAGGGTATATAATAGAGTTTCGGTACTGGAAAAATAAAATTGCCAGAGCCATGGCAAATAAACACCTTTCGGGAATCCGTTTGAGAACACCCAACCCAGCCTCCCTACAGCACCCATGTCTACAGAGCAAAGGTGCCATTCTGTGTATCTCAGGGACCAGCTGAAGGAAAGAAGGACCGATTAGTAGGCAGAAATGGGGCCGCTAACTGCATAGCCTGTAGTTCCACTTGGCACTGGACAGATAGTTTGTTCTTTAATTGGGAAATAATCCAGCGCCGTCTTAAACAAGAGAGTCGCTCTTGCAAACAAGCAGGAAGACCTCTGCCTGCAATCATCACTTTAGTTCCTTGTAAACATTTGTAAGTGCCCCTCCCCCTTAGGGTTCTCCTGATGCATCTTGCCCATCTCTCATAATTGATGTGTCTGACATTCAGAAACACTTTGTGAAACCACAAATTAGTCATGGCAGGAACAAGAAAAGAAGCTCAACTCGGCAATTGGATTACACTAACCAATCAGACCGGTGTCTGCCTGTGTTTGGGCTCGCCACATTGATGTGAAAGAGAAAGACAACTTTCATAACTAGTAATTTGAGGTTTGCACTACATTCATGTTTAAATTCACACACATTTTCTGGGGACAACTGAAGGGAAAACACAGTGTTTTTCCATGGTTGTGTGTTCATAACACCTTTGAAAAGTGTAAAGGGGCAAATGTAAAAATATCTATTCTAAGTGCAACCTGTGTTTACATATAAACTATCTTGACAGTCTACATCATGCAAAGGGTTCGTTTATAACATATGGTGTCTGTTTCATACACTAACAGTAACTTTTTAATTTGAAGTCAGCCACAATCAGTGGTCCTAAATCCTCGCCGTCTCTGGGATTAATTATGGGCACCAGACAGCAATAGCAATCCTCTCTTCCTGATAAGCTGCATCGAGGGGTTGGCAAGAGGAGAAAATAGGCCTTTCAAGGTTAGAGAGTAACTGGAGCTGACATACGCAGGTCTTTCGTGACACCTGTTTGAAATCAGAACATTAGTGATAAAAACAGCCTCCGTTCTTAGGGCTGCTTCGTAAAACATTGTATTGGGTTGGCCAAAGAGTTCAGGGGTTTTTTTTTCTGTTAAGTTAGCTCTAGTAGTGCTTATATCAGCATACATTAAAAAAAAAATCAAAATTGCTGAATTTTTGTGTAGCCATTTTAATATTGAAGATGGAAGAAAATAGGCAACAGTTTGGGCATATTATGCTTTATTATTTCAAGAATGGTAAAAATGCAACTGAAACACACAAAAAAGATTTGTGCAGTGTATGGAGAAGGTGCTGTGACTGATCGAACGTGTCAAAAGTGGTTTGCGAACCTGCGTGCTGGAGATTTCTCGCCGGACAATGCCCCACGGTCAGGTAGACCAGTCAACACTGGCAGCCATCAAATCGAGACATTAATTGAGAACAACCAGTGTTTTACCACATGGGAGAGAGCCAACATGCTCAAAATATCCAAATTAATAAAGTTATTGGTGAAAGTGAAAAATGTGTCTTTTATTTTACAGAAAAAAAACATACGGACTTTTTGGCCAACCCAACACATGCAAGAAATGCTATTTCTAAGTGCTTTCTGCTTATTCCCTCAGTAGAACAAACCTCTACCTCCGCAGTGACTCAGCTATTGTTAGACAAACAAACAAAACAACAATAACGAAACCCCATAGTCTGAGTAATGGACCCAGCGGCAGCTGTGGCTCCATCAGCCACTGGCTTCTGAGCTTCACAAACTAAAGCCTTCGGGAGCACCAGCTACACGTGTCGGGAGACCCTGCATCGCTGGATAAAAAGAATTGTTGCCTCTGCCCACAGATGAACAGAGCAACCACAGCGTAACTGACCACACACCTACCTGTGCTTCCTGCAATTTGTAACCTAAAGATGGATATCTTGGTCACAATCACTCATGCAAACTTGCTCCCGTTATAAGATGCTCAAATCGCCGTATTATTTTAGCAATGTACTCTTCTACCACCTGCTTCTAAAGACTGGAGATGGATTCCTTGAGATCCTTTCTAGTCCCATTTTTCAAAATGTTCGGTGTTTTCCAGGAGCAGGCTGATTGTGTCTCCAGTACTTGTTCATGTATTCCCTTGAGAGCTTCTGGAACACCTACAACATACTGAGCACTGCCCCCGGGCTGAGGGCACAATGGTCTGCAAAGCCAAGGGGTTCCTGCCTTCTGAGGGAGGGGTGCAGAAGAGAAAGGAGGCCAGATCATTCGAGGATTGGGGAAAGCGTCCTCGAAGAAGCAACATTTGGGCTGAAATCTTGAGTAGCAGGAATTAGCTGAGCGAGGCCAAGGAGGGAAAGCAGAGGACACAGCATGGGCAAAGGTCCCAGGGTGGGTTGAAGGCAGATTCTTTTAAGGAACCGAAAAAAGAAAGCCAGTGACTCAAATGCTAGGAGCGAAGGGGGCCTGGCGCTAGAGGGGATGACAGAAAGAGGTGGGGGTCCAACTCCAGGGCAGCGCTGCATAGTTTCAGAAACACAAAGCCTTTTAACAAAAATGTTCTTATCCTCGCCTGAGGATATGCTTACTGATTTTAGAAAGAGAGGAAGGGAAGGACAGAGACCGGGAAACGTTGGTGTGAGAGAGAAACGCTGATCGGTTACCTTGAGTACACTCCCTGCCCTGGGACCCAACCCACAACCCACGCACGTGCCCTAACAAGGAATCAAACCCATGACTTCTCAGTTCATGGGATGACACTCCAACCAACTGCGCCACATCAGCCAGGTCCCAAATCCTTTTTCACTTACTAAGTTCTGTGCTCTTGCAGAGTCTTTTCAGTTGCATTGCGAATAAGAGTGTAGGATCTTATTTGGAAATACTCACGAATAACGCAGAATATAGAAAGTAGGGTGTGCAGTGTAAACTGTTCAGATATTCAACTCCTGTTTTGCAATTTACACTGCAATTTAAAGGCTTAACCATCTAGGAAATTCAAAGATATAGCCAAATATTCTCTTCCTGTATACTGAGTCTTACTCATGTGCAGGTTAGTCTCTGAGTTAGGAATTCCACTAACATGCACATGAATAAACTCTTTCTATAAGTGACCTATATTCAACAGATTTTTAGTCTTTTATGGATAAAATATTGATTCTCTCATACTGAAATTTGTTTTTCAGTGTCTTCTTGTTAAACTTGTTAAGCTATCCGAGAGATTTTAAGTTAAATACCAGCACTGAGATAACTGTCCTACAGCTAATTACCGGAAAACAGACTAACAAAGTGAAAAAGTCAGCCCAACTTGACATGTGATTGAATCCTTTTGCCAATGTAAATGAAAGGATTAAACTTGTTGTACGCACATGATTTCATAAGGAACAGTTTTATATGTCTTTGGAAAGTGGACCCCGTGAATGACAACACAAGGCAGCATCATGAATAGGAAGGTGTTGACTACTACACTTGACTCAAACATCGCAAAAGAAAACATCTTTGTTTTTCTTAGCCTAATTACATTTAGACATTACTGATGTACCAGACAGTGTTCAGCACTAAATGTTGCCATTTCTCAATTTACAAACAGCCTCCACTACATTGACTCTTTATACTTCCTTGATTCTTCTAGGTTTTTCCTCAGTTCTTTCCATTCTTTCTGGGGTCTGGGATCTTGTCTCCCCCTGTTAGTATCTTAGTGATTGATAATAGTTTCAGGATTTTAAATGAATTGCCTTCTTACCCTATATTCTGTTTTACGAAGCTCCTCCTCATTTAAAAAAAAAAAAGTTGTGTTGTGTTTTTTTTTCCGTGAGAGAAGTGCTCTTTTGTACAAAGGCCTTGTCCTTGTCTTTGTCCACCAGATAGGGACTCTTTCCCTTTCTGTCCTCTCTTCAGCACTGGCACCAGTGGCAGCAAATCCATCCTCTGGGCTTTGTTTTGTTTTCTAAAGTCCCTGGATGATTCTAGCACCCCTTCCCTCAAGAGCGGTGCTAAATTTTCAGGATTAGGAATTGAAACGTCAGGAACACTATTTCCCTTCAGTTGCTAAACAGCCACTATCACAATAAAACCCATTCAGTTTATCCAGAAGCTGTATTTGCAGCCTGTTAATTAGATAGCTCCACAGCAACCCTCCAGGCTGTTGGCTTTGGGGCCATTTCGCTTACCATTAGCGCTTTCAGCAGAAAAAGAACAAAAAAACCCCAGAAGGCTGAAGTTCCCATAAATCAGCCTTGGCTCCTCCCCTGTGTATGGAGAATCTAGTAATTTTGGAATTGGAAAGCGTTTTGGTGATCACCTAGTCCTTCCCACACATGAGGAATCCAAGGCCCAGGACTGGAGACAACTCCAAGGACAGACCCAGTGCTGACAGGGCGGCAGCCCGGAGATTAGAGTCAGACTGCTGACTCCTGGGACTGTGCCTTCTACGTCATTCCAGACACTCTCTTCTGCAACGCGCTGTAGAAGTTTGGAGCTCTTGTTTTGTCTTAGCTTCCCTCTGATACGGTAGTTTCAGGGACGTCATATAACTTTTCTGAAGCCTGGGATGATAATCCTTTCTTTGCCCATTTTGCGCAGTTATTATATGGGAAATTACTTTGAAATCTATAAAGAGATTTTTTTTTGTTTGTTTTGAAGACAGAAAAACATATTTGAGAAACTCTAGTGAAAGGTATCTGGTTCCCGACAAGGCGGCAAACAACTCAAGATAAAACCAGCCTAAAACTGCAAATGTGGAGATGCAACTGATATGAGAGGGGGACTGATGAAGCCAGAATTTTAAAACCCTAATGAAAACAGGGAATGGAGGGAAGGGAAGGCAGACAGGATCAGGTGTCCCCGACACGTGACCCACTTGCAGGAGAGCCGGTTCCTGCTGTGCACTTTTCTCCCCCACAGGCCCTGGCAGGCCCCGTGCACTGGCCGTTACCACCCAGCGCTAGCGGGAAGTAACATCAGCACAGGCTTGAAGCCCAGCTGCAGTGAGGAGCTGATAACGTAATCTTTATATTTTTTGAAATTCAAAGGAAAATTTCAAGAGGACTTTTTGGAAAAATTGGCAGACTTATTCTAACTTGAGTATAGAAGGAAGAACCAGAAGTGACTGAGATACTTTTGAAAAAGAAGAGGAAAGAGGAAAGTGCCTGATTCACCCCACCAGATATTCAGACTTACATAAGTCTTGGTAAGAATAATTTTTGTTTTTAAAAAAGTTTTGTAGATACAGGAGTAAACTAATGATTCAGAATACAGAATCTAAAAATAAATCAACATGTAATATTATTATATATAAGTATTGGGTTGACCAGAGTTCATACAATTTTTTCCATAAAATAAAAGCCACATTTTCCATTTTCACCAATAATTTTATTGATTTGGATATTTTGAGTATGTCAACTATCTCCCAAGTGGTATAATGTTGATTTTTCTCAATTAATGTCTCGATTTGATCACTATCAACTTCAGCTGGCCTACCCGACCGTGGAGCATCATCCAGAGAGAAATCTCCAGCACAAAACTTCACAAACCACTTTTGACATGTTCAATCAGCCACAGCACCTTCTCCATACACTGCACAAATCTTGTTCTGTGTTTCAATTGCATTTTTACCATTCTTGAAATAATAAAGCATAATAGGTCAAAAATGTTGCTTATTTTCTTCCAACTTCAATATTAAAATGACTACACAAAAATTCACCAATTTTGATAAGTTTTTTTAAGTACACACTGATATGACAGTTGTCACAATACAATCTAACAAAATTGTTTTGAATGAAGTTAAAGACAGCTAAGTGCTACTAGAGCTAACTAACGGAAAAAAACAAATGAACTTTTCAGCCAACCCAATATACATTGATCTTATATACCAAGGACTTCGTGCATAAGCAAAGTGTCATCAAAAATCAGTAAAGAAAAGATGAATCATTTGGACTATGATTCTCTATTGGAAAACTGATTCACAATATGAAGAAAAATAGACTTCCAGCCAAGATGGAGGTATAGGTAGAAACACTTTGCCTCCTTGCACAACCAAAAGAAGGACAACAACAAATTTAAAAACAAAACACAACCAGAACTTCCAGAAAATTCAACTGTATGAAAGTCCAACAACCAAGGAGTTAAAGAAGAAACATTCATACAGACTCGTAGGAGGGGCAGAGACGGGCAGCTGGGGCAGAGAGGATGTGTGGCAAGGCAGTGGCTGGAGGACCAGGTGAGGCAGTGGCTGAACTACAGGGAAATTCCACATTTGCATGCAGATAAACTGAGAAGAACGACTGGGGAGCAAGACAGACTGCATAGTTCAGGGTTCCAGAGCAGGAAAAGAAAGCCTCAAAACCTCTGTAAAAACCTTTGAGGGTTGCGGCAGTGGGAGAAACTCCCAGCCTCTCGGGAGTGTTTGTTGAAGAGACCCACAGGATCCTAGAATGTACACAAACCCACCTGGGAATCAGCACCAGAAGAACTCCGCTTGCTTGTGGGTAGCCAAGGAAGTGACCGAAAGCTGGGGAAGAGCCAAGCAAGCATCATCGTTCCCTCTCTGACCCCTCCCCCACATACAGTGCCACAGGGCAGTGAAGTGGGTTGCCTCACCCTGGTGAAAACCTAAGTCTCCACCCCTTACAAAGTAATAGGATCTCCAAGACAAAGAAAAATGGCCTAAATAAAAGAACAGATCAAAACTCCAGAAAAAAATACAACTAAACAATGAAGAGATAGCCAACCTATCAGATGCAGAGTTCAAAACACTGGTAATCAAGATGCTCACAGAAATGGTTGAGTATGGTCACAAAAAAGAGGAAAAAGTGAAGGCTATGCAAAGTGAAATAAGGAAAAATATACAGGGAACCAACAGTGAAGGGAAGGAAACTGGGACTCAGATCAACAATTTGGAGCAGAAAGAAGAAATAAACATTCAACCAAAACAGAATGAAGAAACAAGAATTCAGAAAAATGAAGAGAGGCTTAGGAACCTCTGGGACAACTTTAAACATTCCGACATCCTAATCATAGGGGCACCAGAAGGAGAAGAAGAGCAAGAATTTGAAAACTTATTTGAACAAATAATGAAGGAGAACTTCCCCAATCAGGCAAAGGAAATAGACTTCCAGCAAGTCCAGGAAGCTCAGAGTCCCAAAGAAGTTGGACCTAAGGAAGCACACACCAAGGCACATCATCATTACATTATCCAAGATTAAAGGTAAGGAGAGAATCTTAAAAGCAGCAAGAGAAAAGGAAAAAAGAGACAGTTATCAACAAAGGAGCTCCCATAAGACTATCAGCTGATTTCTCAAAGGAAACAGGCAAGAAGCGGCTTGAAATAAGTATTCAAAGTCATGAAAGGCAAGGACCTTCATCTTAGATTACTCTAACCAGCTGATAAAGTGCTTCCCAGATAAGGTAAAGCTAAAGGAGTTCATCATCACCAAGCCCTTATTATATGAAATGTTTCAGGGACTTAGAAAAAGAAGAAGACCAACACTATGAACAGTAAAATGACAACAAACTCACAACTATCAACAACTGAACCTAAAAAACAAAAACAAAAACAAACTAAGCAAACAACTAGAACAGGAACAGAATCACAGAAATGGAGATCACATGCAGAGTTATCAGTGGGGAGGGGGAGGGGGAAGAATGGGGGAAAAGGTACAGGGAATAAGATGCATAAATGGTAGGTTCAACATAGACATTGAGAGGTTAAGAATAGTGTAGGAAACGGAGAAGCTGAAGAACTTAAATGTACGACCCACGGACATGAACTAAGTGGGGGAATGCTGATGGGAGTGGGCGTGCAGGGTAGAGGTGAATAAAGGGGAGGGAAAAAATGGGACAACTGTAATAGCGTAATAAATAAAATATACTTAAAAAAACAAAAAACTTGATCTCGATCTAAAAAGATGAACTTCAGAGAGAATTACAGATATCGATGGGAAATGTAAAATAAAAGAACTAACGTAAGAAAAATATTGGAGAATATTTTTGTGAACTTAGAGTAAGAAAGGACTTGTTTTTAAAATTTTAAAGGCATAAACCATAAGAGAGAAAATCGACAGATGATTAAAAATAAAGTTATTTAGCAAAGGGCACCACAGACAAAGTTAACAAGTGAGTGACACATAAGAGACGGATATTTGTCCTGAGTGAAACCAACAAGATATTAGTTTCTAGGCTATTCAAAGAACTGCAGATCAACAAGAAAAAAACGTGAACTCCAATAGAAAAATGGTCTAATGATATAAATATTCAATTCTCAGTAAAAAACATAGAAGGGGCTAATGAATACATGGGAAAATTGCCAATACTAATAACCAGAGATATGGAAAATAAGATAATAACTTTTATGTCCATCAGACTGTACAAAATTGGGACTCAGACAATGGCAAGTGTTGGAGACTATTTGGGGAATTACGAACCCTCTTACATTTCTCGTAGGAGTGTAGACCCAGGTACAGTTATGCTACAGTGTAATCTGATGCCATTTACAGAGTGTACTTAAGAGAAATTCTCACAGGAGTCCCAAAATGATTATGTTCAAGGATGTTCACAGCACATTTCATTACAGTGGAGATTTTGAATGAGGCAGACAAAAATCAAGGTAGATGCATGTAACAGTTACGTAGTGGTCAAAAGCAATGAACTACAAGCATACAGGGCAACAAGAACACATCTTATAAACAGTGTGGAAAGAAAAATTAGAACTGGAATGAGACATATATGTATAATATCATTTTTTTATATTGAAATCATACATATACAAAATATTGCACATCTTCCGAGCATAAACACATATCCAAGGAAAACCACGATCCGCGTGCGAGGAGGTGCCTATGGCACTGCGAGGACGAGTGGGAATGCAGTTGGGAGGGAAGGTGCTGTGATGTGAACTGAAGAGTAAGATTAGCTCAACTGTCTTCACCTGAGGTTGAAGATAAAAACCCTCTAGTGGAAAAGTTTAATGGGGATTATTTTTTAAAATACTAAGACCAACAACAAAGAGAAGCACATTGCAAAAATTAAATTACATGGTCACTTTAGACTTTATCTAGAAACTTTCTCAAAAATAGCTAACCCCTACTGCCTCATCAATTTCGCATCGTCCAGGGAGCAATTCTAAGTGTTAAGCATTTCTTTACAGGGCCTGCATTATGGAATTGGCATGGGGAAAAACAGTGTGCGAAACGTTTTATTAACAGACAGAATAAAAAACTTATGTTTGTTCTTTAGGGCTAGTTTCAAAGAAAACCACTAGGACAGTAGCTTAACAGTTAGGAGAAGTGATTAAGGCCTATTCGCTGTGCGTACAGGCCACACCTGCTCTAGGTGGTTCGGCATATTTGCACCAGGAACAATTCTAAAGACCAAAAATATTAGACTCAACAACAGGGGCTCCCATCTCCTTATTTACTTTATTTCTAATTTTGCTATTCGCGACCATACAAAATTTAAGTGAACTATCCTTGAAACATACTTTCTATTTTAGTGATTCACAGTTATTATCGCAAGTTGGTCAATATGTACAATATTATAGTTATAACACCATTTCAAAAGGACTTCGGTTCCAAAGGAATTTCATGATACATGCAGTATGGACCCTATATGTACAGATAGAGCTAGAAATGAATTACAGACCTGTGAGTTCTGCACCTTTTAACTCCGAAGGCATTTGCATGGTGTTGGGGGGTGTCGAACCAGTGGGTTGTAGATCCCTGAACAGCATTCGTTCCTCCTCTCCTTCCAGCCCTGCATGGACTGTCACCAGTGCATTACTAATTGAACATGATGGGCACTAGGTTGATTAAAGAGAAAATTGCACTCTACTTATCAAATGCTGATTAGCATAAGTAGCACATGTGCTGGCTTTCTCTTGCTGTATTCTATAAACATTTCATTAGAGAAGTGAATGCTGTCACTTGGGAGACCGGCCTCTAATTCATAAACTTCTTACTTGGCATGTAATATTCAGAGGAACTTGATATCTAGTCCATGGTGTGTGTATGTGTGTGAGTGTTTGTGTTGCCATATTTATTTGATAAATTCCCTAAATAGATCTTGATCAATATTTCCCTTTTTAAATAGGGAAAGTAAAAATGACAAAGGAGCCCTGGTTGGTGTGGCTCAGTGGATTGAGTGCTGGCCTGTGAACCAAAGGGTCACTGGTTCAATCCCCAGTCCGGGCACATGCCTGGGTTGCAGGCAAGGTCCCTGGTGAGGGGCATGCGAGAGGCAACCACACATTGGTGTTTCTGTCCCTCTCTCTCCCTCCCTTCTATTCTCTCTAAAAATAAGTAAAATCTTTTTTAAAAAATGATAAACGAAGTGAGGTCCTGGCCCCACTGAGAAGAGGAGCTGATCCAGGCTCCCTGGGCAACAGACCAGCGTTCTCCTAGGAAGAGACACAAGAGACGCCAGGAGCACAGGCTGCTCTTCTCAGAACACAGGGCCACAGTCCGGCTACAAAGGGCCTGGGAGGATCCAGCCCCCCGCTGCAGCTGCCCGAGCTCCAGGCCGAGTCTCATTGCAGCTGCAGCCACTTTCCAAAGCAGCTGTGAATGCCTCTCATCCCTATCTCTTTCCTCCCAAAAGAAGTTGGAGGAAGGGAAGTGTAAAGGAAATTGGTGAGAAGCACTGACGCTTTCTCCTCTGATGTAGTTGACACCTTTTTGGTGTGTCTGCCTGGCTTGCCATGGCTCCCTCAGTTTCAGAATCAGTTCTCCTCCTCTGCCTATCAACAAGGTAACACGGCTAGCACTTCATGGCCTACTAGGATCTTTGTTGATTGGATTTACGTAGGGAGGGTCACCTGTCTCAAGGTCCATTAATTCTTTCCTCAGATTTGAAACTGAGTCAGAGAGGCAGCAAGCTATATTCCACCAGTACTTGGAGTCACAGTAGTTATGCCGTATTCTTCCACATGGACCACATAGATGGAGTGTGTCAGAGAAAAAGCAAGCAAGAAAGGAATTAAATTAAGTGGGAGGGAAAAAAAAGAGGAAACAGAAAACTCAGAGGTTTTGTAGTTTAGGTTTTAAGAGTCATGCCCTTGTCAACAAAAAATCCCAAGAAATGCAGGAAAGGAGAGACTTTATTCCGATGAAACAGTTTGCAAACCCAGGAAATGCAGCCTCAGCCTCCAGTGAGACAGAGGGGAGGGGGCCCTTTATAGAGAAAGCTGCTCCCGATTGGTCCAGTTTTATGCAAAAGAGATTTCCATCATGCAGTTCTGATTGGTCATTATAGAGCAGTTCTGATTGTTCAGTATAGATGCAAACAGATATGACCATGCAGCCCTGATTGGACTGGGGCAGGTCTCAGTTCTCTGGTTGAAAGATAAAACTAGGGCTTCCCTGGTTGACGCAGCTGGTGTCAATAATCTGGGCATAGTTCCGGAAGCCAAGGTTCCAGCCAGAGCTTTTTCCTACTATATAGGGTATTTGAGGGGCCTCTGTCAGCAAATGACTGCTAGACTTATTATTCACAAATTTGGACCCTTGGCTGACCATATGGAGGCCATCTCAGCAGACAAATTCCTTCTTGGGGTTCACATGAAATGAATCTTTCTTCTCAGGGTTCACACCCTTGAGTCTGAAAAAAACGCCTTTGAATCCTGAAATATTCCTCCCACTATTGCTTAAACCAGTTTGACTTGGTTTCTTTTCTATGAAACCACTGAATCTTGACTAATTAATATGACACTTTTTTCTTCCAAGCAGCTTAAAGTGACTGAAAGAGAGTCCTAGGAATCATTTATCCACGAGAACCTAGTGCCAGGATGTCCATAAAGTCTAGAAGATGGAAAGCAGATGGCCAAGCAGTAACTGACTCAGTAAAGAAAGTACAGTTATCATCATCTGCAGATGGGAAAGGCCAAGATCAAAACAAAACAAGACCAAGTGGATTTATGCCATGGAACCCAAGAAGGGTTCAGGATGGTACCAGACATTATTAAAAAGGGTGAATTAGGGGTGAGGCTTTGTACACTGAAGAATACAGTCCTGCATGTCCCCTAAAGGAGCCAAGTGACCAGCCCTCCCTCACACCAGCAGGAGCTGGGAAGGTGACTTGCTGGAGAAATGAAACCAGGGGGGCTCCCCTGCCATGGACATGGGCCCGCAAGGCAAGGAGGGCAAGGGAAGCAGCCCTGCAAGGCTGAGGCGATCATCGACACGTTGCATGCTGAGTCAGGACCACCCAACCCCTTTCCTGCTCTTTCAGGATGCCAGGTGATGCCTTATTCTTAATATGTTTAAGACAGCCAGAGTAACACAAACGCCAACTGGCTGGAACAGACACTGGCCTTAGCATTGAGGCAAGGTCCTGCAGACTTTTACCCTTTAGTTGCTAGGTTGTGGGGAGTTGGGGGGCTTGGAAGAGTCAAGGTGGCTAGAGTGAGAAGGGTGCTTGGGAGCTCAAGGCAGTGACTTTACGCCACCAGTCATAAGAGTTTCACTAGATCAACAGCCAGTATGGCTGCACTAGCACATACAAGCTGAAGATCACCCCTGTTCACACAGGCAGGCAGGAATTTAGAAAACTTCTCTGGTAAAACAATCTTCTTCTGGTGAAAAATATGAAAAAATGTATGGTCCCTAAACATAAAGACCAGGTCACGCCTACTCATGCCCAATAGCCAACAAAACTCTGCCTGTGTATACCGCGCTTCCAATTGGCTTTTAGTGCCTCGTGTTTAAGCATGAATGGACATGCCAAGACCACTCCACTTTGGGTGAAAGCCTCTGCAGTGGAAGATGGGGACCAAAAAAACTATAGATAATTTATATAAATTACTTTATTATATTTCTCTCATTATATGGAAATACAGAGCTCAGAGGAAACAGAGATGAGGCAGGGAAGGGGCAGGGGGTGGGGAAACACTTCCAAAACAATTATAATTAACATCTTCAGTGGGCTAAGTGAAGAAATTGCAACCATAGAACAAAAACCAAAAAAGTACATACATTCATTCATTTATTTACCAGCTATTCAATGAGCATCTATCATGTACCACCCTGTTTTAGCAATCACCTCCTATTTCTACCTCCTAAATTTCTCTAATTGGCTGCCATCCCACCACCGCCACAGCCACCTCACTTCCGCCGCCCTTATCACCTCCCTGCAGAACTTGAGCAACCCACTGAAGTCATCTCCCTGCCTCTGGTCTTGCTCTCCTATAATCCACTGTTTACATTTAGACTGTAAACTCCCAGCATCCATGAGATTTCCACAGCCCAGAGAAAAGAGCTCAGAAAATGTAGCTTTACATACACAACCTCCAACTCAGCAGTACCAAAGCATTTGACATTCCCCTAAATCTTCCAACATTTCATACTTCATGCCTTTGAGTACATTCTCCCTGAAATCAGCTTCCCAGTCTCATCCACACTGAAACAGCTCCTCTTAAGTCACCCCAGCACCAGGCAGCATGGAACATACCTCCTCACTGCCACCGTGCCCCTGCCCCTTGCACGGGGTGCTTGATGTCTGTTGTCCCTTCTAGACAATGTACTCTCTGAGGCCAGGGACTTCCTCCCATTTGTCCTTGGGTCCTTGCGACTTAGTTCAGTGCGCAACACCTGGTAGAGAAATGTTTTTTCACCAACTAGGTGAAGAGGTGGGTGGATAAATGAATTTAGGAGTTAAATTGATAATAACATTAATGTAAGAGTTCTAGCTAATCATTTAAAATGTTTCTGTTCAGAAACAGAGACTGGAATAGTGGTTACTAGGTGAGAGAATTGGAGAGATGTTGGTCAAAGGGTACAAACTTCTAGTTGTAAGGCGAATAAGTTCTAGAAATCTACTGTACACCATAGTGATTATAGTTAATAAGAGTGTATTATATATATTTGAAAGTTGCTGTGAGAATATATCTTAAGTGTTATTGTTTTAACCACACAAAAAAGAAATGGTAATCATGTGACATGATGCAGATGTTATCTAACTCTATGGTGGTAATTATTTTTGTAAAACAGTATCAAATCAGCACCATTGTACACCTTAAATGTACACAATGCTGTAAGTAAACCATATCTCAATATAGCTAGAAAATAAAATAAATATGATATAAAATGTTTTTCTTCAGGACACAACATGCTTTCACATCTTGCAATAAATGTAAGAATTACTTTGCAAATTAACATTTAAAAATTTTAGGCAATATATAAATAAATTTTCTTTATATACTTTTACTATAAATAGCTGTACTACAGTTAAATATATTAAAATTACCCACTAGAAATCAGAGCAACCATTTTCGTCAGAGCCAATTTCTAAGACATGAAGTATAAAATTAGACACGAAATGGTACACTGCTTTTGAACTTCTTGTGAGTCCAAAGTGTACCCCAACTTGTTTACCTGTCAGCTCAGCCATTAATTTCAGAAAGGCTAAAATGAATAACCACACGGGTTACAGTTGCCTTGCAGGAATCCCTCTGCTATAATCTCATAGTTTTTTCACCTAATTAATTTCCCCTTTCCTTGCACCAGAGTTTCATGAGTGTATCTTGTTTGGAGGAGATTAAGAGTCACACGCTTCATTAGCAAGGTGTAAATTATCAGCGAGGCCCTCTCCATCCACCTGCTTAATCGGGTTAATGAAGCACCTCTGCAGGGCCTTCCTCGTGCCGCCCTCGCCGCGCGCTCTGCGGGTTCTACCTCCCTCGGCGGCTTCAAAAACAGAGCAGTGTTTAAAGGTGCTATTTGGTCGGCTCCGTTTCCAATAAGGGAAACCTGGTCTCTAAAGTTCAGCCTCACTTTGGTCTTTTGAAAGACAAAAATGTTGCTGGGGAAAGTTACCAACAGGTGTTTTTTACTTATTCCTTTCTGTCTCCCGCTCTTACAGGAAATTTGCCACAAGTGGGGCTCGATCCAACTCTTGAGATTAGGATTGTGAGCATCCACTATAGGGTCCTAAACTCCTTCTAAGGTCTCTTGAAGATCAGTGTGAATGTCAGGAAGGTAAGCTTCATCATGGTTTCTTCTGGTTCTCTCTGCATTTGAGATTATCAGGGTAGCTTTGCTCTTTCATCACTTCTAAGTTCATGAGTGTTGACCTAAAACCTCTGACCCCATTTTTTTTCAAGTCGTGATAGCTCCCTGTTAGCTATGTTTAAGCTGGTCATTTCTACAATGTCCTTACTCATGCAGGAAAATTCATGGTGGCTCTCCTAGCCCGCCAGGCAGTCTACGAGCTGACTTGGAGTGTGCTTGTCTTTGACCTATAAAGGCAAAATGAGAGCACTCCAAGTGTCTTACATAAGTATTTACTGTAACACTCTTAAATCTGCTTCTGTTCCACTCTCCACTGCCATCTTTCCTCATGGGTAAAGCTAGCAGCTTCAGTTTCCTCAGGTCGACACGTAGCTGAGTGGCAACGAGCCCTTGGGTTCCCTCTCTGGCATCCTCTCAGGCCAAATTTTCAATGAACTTAAAATTAATTAGAGGTCAGCTTGGATGTCAGTGACTATCTGAGGGATTTTGTCAGAGAAAGAAGTCCATTGTGCTTAAATCCCTTGGCCTTTTGAGTTAAATCTCTTCTTAGAATTCACCATTATCAGTTCACTGAAATGCCCATCCCTGATGGCAAATAAGAAATGGTCCTGCTTTCTAAAACTCCCTGAAATATAAGACAACATGCATAGAAAAAAATTTTTTTTAGCTTGAGTTCCCCCTTTCACCATCTGTATATAACTTTGATTTGGAGTGAAAAAGCTTGGGGGCAGGGGAGGAACAAAGATATGAGTAGAAGGAGGTCTGTAAGCATATTCAACATGTGTGCTTGTTTTGGATATTCAGGTGAAAACTACTAAGCACAGGTGTGCTAACAGCTTTAGTTTCTGCTGTAGTATTTATGCCCTTCAGCTTATGTAACCTTTAGCACATTGAAACTTCAGCTTTAAGGCCATGGCTCACATATTGATAATTAACAGCATCCTTCAAACATAAACTTGTACATGCACATGCACAAACATGATCCACATACACACAAGCACACACACACATCGTCCTATGTTTCACAGAAACCCTTTCTTCAGTCTCTTAGGAGAGGGCAGTTTCAGGTGAATTATATGAATGGACAGGCTGGTCCGTCCGTAGTGTCAACACTGACAATGCAAATATAGTAGGGGATTTAGACGTGTAAGATTTTTCTTTTATTATTAATGAAAATTAATCAAATGACAGCTGAATATGTTTCCATTCTGGCTGGTGAAACAATGTTAATATTAATGTCGGGGTCTGTTTATCTTCACTCTCAGTTGTGGTTACAATTAGCATGTTGTTAAGAAAAATTTACATTTGCAATGGGTACCTCATTTACTTCTTTTATAACCATTCCCATCACAGTTACAACTATCCACTTATGATGTAATAATTCTCTTTGCACCCCTGTGATCTTTAAGACAACATTCATTAACATGCATCGCAGTGACCTGAGTGTGCACTAGGTACCAGGGATTGTCCAGGGTTGCTTGGAGGTCAGGGGACAACAGCTTTCCCACCCAGAATGTGCTGGAAAGCAAAATGCTGCCTCCTCGCCCTGCACAGAAGACTTTCGCCTCTCTTCCCTCTGTAAACAAACGCAATTTCTCATTGCCTCCAGCATATATCTACTGAGAGAATGTAGCCTTAAATCCCATATCTAGTTGATGGCTGCACATAGAATATGTTCCAGGATGTGATTTGCAGCTGTTCTACATCATGTTTGTGAGGGCAACCCAGCAGAAAGGAGCATCTCCATGCACTCCAGGTGCTAACTATGTTTGGACCATTCCCCACCTAAGGAACGGTGTATTTCAGCCCCATATCGACTGCAGCAACATTGTACATTAACATTGACTGACAACTATGGGCACTGTAATCAGTGTGCAAATAATATCAAAGGGTAGGTGAGAAATTGGATCTTTGGGGAGTACCACCTGCGATGTCAGACCATTTCCCAAGAATGCAAGTGTGATCACATGATTCTCAATGGCTCACCAAGGAAGTAGACTCTGTACTGTTCTTTTCCATATGTACCTTGGTGTGTTTCTAGCTATTAAACTTTAAATGGCCCCTGCTGTTTTGTGCTTTTAAATTTTCATTAATTAAAAAAAATCAAATGCAACTTTGAAGTCCCTTGATTTTCTGCTACCCTGAAAGCACGTTCTGACTTTTCAGATAAGATGATTTCATTCCATTATGATCAAACTCCCTCATATTTCTGATAACTGAATCTGCAATTAGGGAAGAAAAAAGAAATTAAGCATATGATTTATGAGAATGTGATTTTCCCATCGAAGGTAATTTTGCAAACTGAAACCCCCCAGCTTTAGCTCCATTTGCCCACATTTTATAGCAGTCGAACCCATATCACCTTCATTCATTTATTTCCTCAACATTCAAGAATCACTTGCTGGGTGTTAATACTCTGTTGAGCACTGCACTAGACAATGGACATGTATAGACAAAAGACAATCCCCACCCTCAAAGAGATGGCAGCCTGATGAGGAAGATAGAGAAGCTATTGGCACAATGTGTGGTACCAGTATGACAGGGGTAGCCCTGGGGTGCTTCACAAGCACAGGGAAGAGGACTCACTCCTACCAGGGCAGGACAAAATAGGGAAGGTTTCCCTAGGGAACAGGAGTGAAAAATTTTAGAGTAGCAAGGTATCCTAAACATCCTATAATTCAACCTCCTTTCCGTAGGCTGTAGAAATTCCTTCTATAAAATGTATGACCAAAGTTGCGCCCTGTTTCTGCTTGATTAGTTCATAGGTAAGAGCTAACTGCTCTGCAGGTCAGTTTCCCCCACTATTTGGCATCTCCCATTGTTACTAAATCATTTCTTAGGATAAGCCAAAAATGTTCACCTTGTAAACTCCACCTACCAGTACCCTGCCCACCACCTGTCACTTCAGAATATAATTAATTCCTTCTTTACTTTTTCTGCCTCACGCGCTTAAAGATGGTGGTTATATCCTTTCTATTTACCTCTTACAACTTAAATACTCCAAGTGTCTTCCACGTTTTTCAAATGAGAGAATTTGTAAGTCACCGTATTTATCAAAGTCCTCCATAAAGTGCAAACTCAGACCCAGTTACAATTCTACAGTTATGATCGGGACTTTGTATTTCCATTAACTCAGTCTGTGGTTGCATTCAATGTTTATTCCTTCATTGGGAGGCTCTCATTTGTCTACACCCCAAGAGCTCTTAGAGCCAAAACCATTCTTATCCTGCAACTGCCCCCCAAATTCTTCCCGTACTCTTCTTAAAGACATCGTCATACTGCCAGTCACCTAGACATGAAACCTTGAAGTCCTAAGTTGGTATTTAATATATCTGGCTTGGACTATTTAAATGCCTGCCAACTGGTCTCTCTGCCTTAAACCTCTCCCTGCTTTAACCCGTCCTTCAGCTGCCACCACAGCAACCTTCGAGAGCAGGGCTCTCATCGTGCCACTCCAAGCTGGCATGTACTGCGTATCTTCTTAAACTTCCCCTCCACGTCTAATGGAAATATTTTTATTTCTTAACCACGTATATTTTATTTGCCACATTCTATTTGTAATAAAGTTTAGGTGATAGCTATGCAATTAGGTTTACAGTTATAATACAAATAAGTAATATAATAATTAATAAATAGTAATACAAGAATAAACTGTGTTTCATGCACTCACAGCTGTAAACCTACTTTTGCCCACCCCCGTTTTTACAACTTCGATTAATACTCCAAGTTTACTTTTTTACTCACATTCTGTGTATTGATATAGAAGCATCCAGGGCCATAAGTATTGTTTTTTGCTCTCTATTCTGCTTTTCCTCCCATTTTGGGGCACTTTTTGCAGTATGATTTTTCTTCAAAGGCCACAACTGTTATTGTCCATAGTAACATGAAAATTATATATCACAAGAGAAATATAGATACAGTGCTATGAAATTTCCAGAATAGAAGAGATTGCTTTCAGCTGAGGGGTTTTGATAGGTATAGGAAAATCGTCATGAAAGAAACAGGATCTGAGGTGAGCCTACAAAAATGGATAGAATTTGGGAATTGGGATAAGAGAAAGAGCATCATTGGTGTTGGGATTTGCAAAGAAGTATAAAGTAGGAGTGAGCATACAACTTTGATAAGTCTAATTACCAAGAATATAAAGTATATGAGAAAAGGGAGTTAAGACCCTAAAAGGAAAAATGAATCAGATTTTAGTGTACTTGAATGCCCAGTGGGGACATTTGATGCCATTGGAATGACAGGTTTTCAATTTAGAGTGATCCGAATACCATCTGTGCCTCCGAGCTTCGGATTGCCTATCTCTTCACAGTCAGTAAAGATATAGAGTAGGTTTGAGTTTACACGACTGAATGTGTTCCCATTTGATTCAGTCTAAGTAGGTAGAGGTTAGTGTGTTTGATGATCCGTGCCATACATCCATGTATAAG
The DNA here is from genome assembly GCA_004026545.1 of Mormoops blainvillei. NCBI lineage: Eukaryota > Metazoa > Chordata > Mammalia > Chiroptera > Mormoopidae > Mormoops > Mormoops blainvillei. Next base: position 42,034 of record PVJD01004607.1, on the reverse strand, counting down.
ATACAGGAAGATGGGGACCCTGCCCACTTTGCTATCACACGACAACTCCAGGCACAGATCACTTCATACTCCTCAGTGCAGTGCCATCACAATGTGTTTCCTTCTCCTGGGGACAGCTATAGGATTTCTCCCAATTGCTAAGATTTTTATGTACACTTTAAGATTTTTCCGAGTACACTTTCATCCACTTTTGAAAATCTCTGGGCTCACCCACCAGAGGAAGAGCTTCTTACCTGTTGCAGAGCTCTGACACTGCCAAGTTTCACCTCCTCCTCTTCATCCCGTTTATTATACTCCTTCACCACCTATTCTTGCCACTGACTTTGTGCCATTGCTGTGCATATATGACAATTTTTCCTACCTGACTGACTTTCATCCAGGGGCACCCCGACCTCTTCCAAAAGTCAGAAAGCCCCTTTCCCCTGGAGCCTGAAGTTCACAGAGCCAGTCCCATGTGTATGTGGGCATGCATATGCAAGGTGTTCGCAAATAGAACGCTGAGGGTCTGTGAACTTGGATGAAAAAATCATGTCTTTAATTGCACTAATCTCTTACAAAAATTTAGTATTTTCTTCCATTGTAAATATCAGTAACATACTATAGTATCCTAAACAATATCTGTGATTTTGTTTTAAATATAGAGAGATCACAGATATTTTCATCATAGTTTAGCTGTTGCAAGTATCCCAAAATATTGCTTAGGGCCATCAATATTTCAAAATTAAAATCATTATTAGACTCATAGTTAGATATTATTAATGTCATTGTCATTAATATAGAAAGGCACATATGTCAACTGTATCTCAATAAAATTAGGAAAATGGGCACACATTACTATATCACACCTTTGTCTTTTATTATTTTGATAACTTTACTTCAATATGGTTGGTTTCCTTTATAATTCTATGTGTTTTTAATGCATTTTAAAATATTATTCTGAGGAGTCATAAGAATCACCAGACTGCCAAAGGAGTCCAAAGCACAGGAAGGGTTAGGGCCCCTGTCCCGGAGGGAGACCCTGCTGGATTTAGAGCACATGTAATTGATGAATACCCCAACCAGAAAGGTGCACTTAGCAGAGCCCTAAATCAAGACTGTCCTTCCAGCATCACAAAAAAAGTCTAAGCCCTGGCTGGTTTAGGCTCAGTGGCTCAGTGAATTGAGCGCTGGCCTGTGAACCTAAAGGCCACTGGTTCCATTCCCTGTAAGGCACATGCCAGGTCCCCAGTTGGGGGTGTGTGAGAGGCAACAGATTGATGTTTCTCTCACACATTGGTGTTTCTCTTCCTCTCTTTGTCCCCTGCTTCGGCTCTCTGTAAACGTAAATAAGTAAAACCTTAAAATAAAAAGAAAAGAAAAGAAAAGGGAAAAAAGGCGAAAAGCAGGGACTGGACTGAAGGGTCAGGCTTCAAATTCCAACTCTGTCATTTCCTAGGGCTACAGCATTGGACCTATTCTCTAAATTCTGTGTCTATGTCCTTATCTAAAAAGTAGGATGTAAAATTTAAATGGCGTTTTATATCTAAGTGATTAACACAGTGCCTGGTACATAGTAAGCATTCACTAGATAAATAATGACAATCATTAATAATAATTAGAATTAACTATCATCATAGCTGATAACAACAACATTAATATTATTATATTATAATGATCCTTTGTGACTTCCCCCTCAATTCTGTCAGGACACATTTTTGTCTCAAAATATTCATCATTAAAGTCTTCTGCAAAAGAACAATAATGAGAAGTTCAGTTCCATGGGCTTCAACCAGTATTTGTGAAGGGACTGTTGTGTGTGCTGTGTGCTATACTGAGTACTGAGATTATAAGGTGGATAAGGCCTGGCTCCTGCCCTGTGTAGCTTGTGGCCCTAGTTGGAAAGAATCATGTAAACAAGCAATTATGATAACTTGTAATAAGCACTACATATCAGGACTAGCAAAGTGTTGTGAGAACATGGTAGACAGAGCGATTAGCTGGCCAAGGAGGAGGGTGGCTGAACTGGAAGGTTGCACAGAGATGGTGATATCTGAGCTGTCTGGAGGGATGAGTAGTGGTTTAGCATGCAGAGAGGGTATAACATGAATCAAAGCACAAGTCAGAGAATTGCCAGCGAATGCCAAGAACAACAGTTGTGCTAGAATGTAGAGTACAGGGTGGGGAGTAAATTGAGATAAAGCTAAAAAGGCATTTAACACCTGGGCCAGGCCAAGTGTTGTAGAAACTTGCTAGTCAAAATGTGGTCCCAGGACCAACAGCATCTGTATTACCTGGGAGATCATTAATAATTTGGGGACCTCAACCCCAGACCTACCAGATCAGAGTCCACATCAATGAAATCCCCAGGTGATTTGTATGCACATTAAATTTTGAAAAGCACCATCATGGAACCTTAAATGTCAGGCTAAGATGTTAAGCCTTTATCCTGTGGCCCTTATGTGTTATAGATCTGGTTTCTGAAAAATAAGTCTAATAGCATGAACAGATAGGTTGAAAGGTGGAGAGCAAGGGGACTAGATAAGAAACCAAAGTAAGGGCTCTGTCAACATAGAGAAGGTGCCAAACAGACAGATAAATGCCCTCTGGCCTAGCCCTCGGTTGCTAGGGTCACCGATACCTATCAACGATTTCTTTGTATTAAGCACCTGTCATATTCCAAATCCTGGGCTGGGTACTGAGGGGATAAAAACAAGTTTAAAGTGAAATCTCCTGAAGATTCATCCCACACAGCAAGATGACAAAGACACATGGAAAGTCAGCCAAGAAACGAGAATGTTTGTGTGTATATGTGTGCGTGTGTGTCACACATACATATATATGAGTGTGAGGCTGACAGTGGCTAGTTGTTACATCTCCCTGATTTCCACTGTGCTCTCTGATAGAGTAATCACTGGTCACATTCTCCAGGTGCAGCTGGTGATATGGAAGCAGTAACCAAAAGTAGCTTTCTGGCCATGTTCATCTAATCTGAAGAAATGGGAATGGATAGTAAATGTGGACTTAGAGCATCATCATACCAGCCATTAACTTGAGGGGAGGTAGCTTTTCCCTGACACTGAAATCACTTGCCCCATCCTGGGATATTTAAGTGTAGACAATATTTTATATCAAGCAGTGCAATTTTTGGAAAGAGAGAGAAAGAGAGAGAGAGAGAAAAAGAGAGAGAGAACGAGAGAGAGAGAAAGAAAGAAAGAAAGAAAGAAAGAAAGAAAGAAAGAAAGAAAAAGAAAGAAAGGTTTCTGCAACACACTTGTTTCTCTCTCTGTTAATATTATAATTAGTTTGTTAGATGTTTGGTAAAAATTTTAAATGGCTTAATGAATTAGTAGCATTTAATACAACACTACCTAATTAATATTAGTGATTATTCCAAATATATTAACTATTTTGTTTTTTAGCAGATGCCTATTGTTCTTGTAAAATAAAAGCATATTACCTGCAAGAAAACCCCTCATCTTAATCAATCTTGCATTCTAATGTACATCTGTGGTTCATTCTTCACTGTTGGTATAGGCACCAGAAAGATGTTGTAGAAGTATTTACAACTCCACACGCTTTGTAGCAGAAAAGTATCAGGGGGGCCCCACGGCAGTTCAGCCTGTGAGAACATTATTCGTTCTTCCTACCCGACCCAGGAAGAGTAGGAGAATGGGGGATTAGAACTTAGCTACAAACCTAACAATTTCTAAATACACCACTATCGACACATGCATTCATCTCCTTTCTTTAGGAATTTCTTCACTGGAGTCAACTGTGAATGAGGCCTGTCACATAGCAGACACAGAAAAAAGTAAGAACTTGCACATTAAAGTAAAGAATGTGAAAAACATAATTCCATTTTATTATTAAAGAAAATATGAACGTGTGTATGGAAAACCATTTTACAACTTGATTTGAACATTCAATTTCATTGTTACATAACAGGCATTGGGAACGTGTTGGGAGCGTTGGCTGTTGGCAGGGCTCAGTGATGTCACCTACGGATTGCATCATCCTGAGAAAGATGTGGAAGCAGCCTGGGAACTCGGTCTTAGAAAGCGCTGGGGAAGCTGGATGTCCTGTAGACAGAGCTGTCTAATGCCTGTAGCTTGTTTGGTTTTTAAAGCCATGTATATTCACCGCCCCCTCCCCCTCCCGTGGGATTGGTTTTAGTAGCACTACTGCCAGATCATAAAAGATAAAGTGAAAACAAAAATACAGTGGTACTGTTTCTTTCACAATCAACTAGTTTCTAAGTTTAACTAGGAGGTGAGAACTTTGGCATTTGCCCGGCATACTCATGACTTATGCTACCACTTTTCCTCCTGGTTTTAAATTTTTTAAAAATCACTACAGAGATTAGTTTAAACATCTCCACTATTTTATCAAGTCAGCTCACTTCCAATGAATCAAGGACTGAACAGTGACCGCTGAAGTTTAAATTTGAGACCTAACAACAGTACCTGTTCCAATTAACTTCTTTTTAAAAGATTTTATTTATTTACTTTTCAGAGAGAAGGGAAGGGAGGGCGAAAGAGGAGAGAAACATCTATCTGTGAGAGATACATTGATCAGTTGCCTCCCACAGGCCCCCAACCAGGGACCAGGCTCAAAACCCAGGCAGGTGCCCTGACTGGGAACCAAACCTGTGGCCTTTTGGTTCACAAGCTGATGCTCAGTCCACTGGGCCACACCAGCCAGGGCAAATTAACTTTTTCTAAGTAGAATAAAGTGGCTCACAATCCTGCTCCTGTCCCTACCCTCCCTGCCTAGGGACCAGGGGAAATGCTGGTCATCCTCCCATCACCATAAAGACCAGAGTAGGAGAAAGGTGGTGAGCTGTGGGTGGACTTCCAAATCTATGCCAGCTGTAAAAAGGGAAATATTAAAGCCACAGCAGCCTTTTTGAGAACCCATTGATGCCAGGCGCCACGAGACAGAAATCTGTGTTGGCAGGTTTTGTTATTTTTTAACTTGACCCTGACAATACCTGCTGGGCTACCTGTGCTTTCTGCCAAAGAAGTGTCAGATGAGGGAGGAAGTTTGCACACCTGGTGAATTCAACCTCACAATGCTATTTGGAAAGAGGAAAGAGAGAGAAAGGCAACTGCAGAAAAGAACAGGGCCAAGAAATAGAAACTGGGGAGGAGGAGGAAGAGTAATGAAACAAACAATTTGGAGGAATTCTTGTGTGACATTTTCCAAGATCATATTACACCACAGGGACAGTAATAATTAAGTATTACGCTAGCCCTGGAGTGTGAGAATACACCACCCTGGGTTTGAATTTTTGTATCTGAAACTCAAAAGGAAACTCAGCACCAGCCTCCATATCTGTCTTCAATTTTGATGCCCTGTTTGGCTGCATTGCGACTCTGCGGAGTTTCCAACTGCATTAAGTAATTAAACATTAAGTGGTCTCTTAATGGTCTTTTTTTTTTTAAAGGACTTTCTTTAATTTGCAATCAGTATGTCTGTAGAAAACACTAAATGATTGATTTTGCCTATTCCAGTGACACTTTGGCCATTCTGTTAACAGCCCTGCTTTTAAGGAGTCCATTTGATTGAAGTAATTGGAGGGGGTGAGGGAGGGGTTAGTTTCCAAGACTTTCAAACCAAAGCCAAGCTTGTTAGCAGCAACTGTCGCACAACAACGCTGGGACACAGGACACCATATGGAGCTTCAGCAGCCACAGACCCTGGGACCCATGTATGTTCCCAGCATGGAGCATCATGTGAGCTCCCACCTCCCTCCACACACCCAGAACACACAGAGGGACTTAAGTATGGAGCATCCATTCATCAGAACATCTGAATTTTATTCCAATGTGCTTTGAGGGGGAAAAAATGTGTTTTCATTCATTAGAGTGCTGATAAACACTAAGTACTGATGACACCTTTCCATAGGTCTTTAACCCCACTAGTGTCTTCCTTTTGACTCAGAAGTTTCTGGCTCCTATTACGACCACCCGTCAGTATTTCTCCCATAAACATAATGTGAACTCCATGGAAACTGAAACCTCATGTGTCCAGACCCAGCAGAGTGCCCAGTACAGAGAAGACCCTCAAATATTTGCATAATAAATGGGTACATCTTATGAAAGTTTATGTGGAAACTTAATTATGAGTAAACTTGACACCTGAGAATCCTTTCCTGTAGCCGTTCTAGCGTCTGTTTTAACATCTCTGGGACCAGAAAAATATCATGATCTTATTATTCGTATAATTGCTAGTAATGCAGTCAGTGTCTGCTGTTTGGAGAAATGTATGGCAGGCATGAGAAGCTGGCAACGTGCTTGGTTATTCTTTCAATCTTCTGAGGAGGTCAAAGCTGAAATGTCTTCAAGGAAAATACTGACTCATTAAATAACTGCATTTCCTCATGGAACAAATGCAGATCTATATAAACCTATAGAAACCTTTGGCAATGACACCATTAGCATCATAACTGTCAAAGGAATTCAAAAATAAGAGTGGTGTTTAATAAGCATGCAGTAAGATACATTATGAGTGGAAGCCTATCAGGTCATCTAGCAGTGAGCCCAGCCCTCCACCAATGCTGGACAGTTCCTGACACTTAATTCTAGGAGTTCTTTCTTCCGTAACTTTAAATGTTTCACACTGAGGATGCTGCCACTGCCATTGAATTTCTCTTTCATAGCCTGCGAGAGATCATCATCGAGAGATTTTGTTGTTGTTGTTTTTATCTCTTTGCTCAAAATTGGCCCCTTTGATGACCCTGGACCATTCCTATTCCTGCCCTGTAGGTGATGCCTTTCCAGACACTTTGCAGGTGGTTTTCAGGTCCTTGTTCCACTGTAGACATCACAAAGGAGGCCTTGCCTCCGTCTGTGATCTTGGAGACACTTTTGACTGTGCAACCCTAAACAAATCGATACGCAGACCTGTGTGCTGAAGAACCGTGAAAGTTGACGATTAAAGTTTTGCTCTTCGTGAATGTGGTCAATTTTGCCTATTCAGGCGTTATTGGGATATCAGCCGCCCCAGCCACTTACTCATTTTCTTTGTAATTCCTTAGAGAGCTGAGTAGCCATCTTCAGTAAATTCATTTGAACATATTCATTACCCTTTCTGCTCTCCTCTTGTCCTCATCCATACTAGTTACTTTGCATAAAATGCCTTTTTTTATTTCCAATTATTCTCCTACTCCTTTTTTTCTTTAAGCCAAGAGCCCAATTTACAAGGTCTTTATTACTTTATTACTAAACTACTTTGCCTCAGTTTTCTTGTTAAATGCCAGTGTCTGGGGGAAAATGTTGAAATGTGTTGGCAGCCTTGTTTGAGCCATGTTTAAAAGAAAATTAAAACCAAGTTTTGACAGTGTGTTTAGAGGTATGGAGGGGGCAATGAACATTTCCCACCAACTGGATTAACCTACATTATGTGGGAATAAAGATGCCAGTATCATATTCAAGTACAGTGAGAACAGGTTGGTGTTCAGAGGGTTTGGAGCTGGGTGGGGGGAGGGGGACTACTTGCAGTGATAGATAAATATTTTAAATCTTACATGGAGAGGACTGGAAGTATGATTTAAAGATAATAGGGTGGTTTATTTTGTTACACCTTGACCACCTTGCCAAATTTATCTTTTTCTTACTTCCTTGTTTCCAAATATATTTGCAGATTTTGAAAGACTTATTTCTTTGACTGTTGAACAAAAAATACAGACTCTTTGTGACAAAGGCAAAGTCAACACAAAGTGAATTTAACCATGCAGTTATGCTACATCTATCGTTTGATACTTATTATACAATATTACATAATCACTCTTCTTGCATTCTTTCAATTACACCTGTGTTCCCTGTTCTTTAAGTAGAATGAGTACAGTCAACATTCAGTCATTAAAACTTCTGACTCTGACTCAGTTTTGCTGGCCAGAGACTGACTACAATGACAATGACAATCATGGTGGTAACAGTAAAAGGAAACATGGATTAAGCACTTAGTAGCTATCAGAAACTGAGCAAAGTGCTTTAGACATCTCGCTTGGATTTAAGCCCAGGCAATCCAACTCTGAAGCCTGAATGCATCACCGCTATCCTTAGCCACCCCACCCCCCCACCGGTGGAACTAGGGGCCACTTTCTCAAATAACAAAAAATGTGTACTGACTTACATTTTCTAAAGCACTGAAAGTCACCCCTCCTTATTAAATAATGTGTATGAAGGTTTCTACAATGTTAGGAGAGCTAGAGATATAGACCAAAAACAAAAACTACAAATCCAATTTGTATATGAAGTTGGCGTAAAGTTATCCAAAACTCAAGTAAAGTTCAAAATATTCAGAAAAGATAAGCAGGATGACCACAAGGAAAGCTACAGAATTCCCTTGGTACCCAATCCACTCAAGTTATCAATGAAATATGCAAATGTAAAAGTCCGAGTCCTAGAGCAAAAACTGTCCTCTGGAAAATAGTAAATGTATCAGTTTGGATACATCACCTGGTCCAATGCGCTGCTTGTTGTTTTAAGATATATGCAAATCATTTCAAAATGGGAGGTTGACTCTGTCTTTAGCTTCACCCCCATGAAGATGTGGTAGCGCTAGGCCAGGAGACCACAGACCTGGTCTCCTCCCTTTCTAGGTTCTAACCTCAATTCAGACCACTTCTCACGACGCAAACAGATACTAACGAGAGATAGTTCTGAAATGGTAATTCCTTCTAAATACTCTAAAAATGATGTTTTGCCTCTTGTCTGAGTAGGCGAATGCTGCGAACTCTCTTCATGCTTTTTGAGTGTTATGTCAGCAAGACAGTGGAGCCAAGGCCAGCCTTAAGCAGTAGCAGGACTTCCTTGTTTATTCCAGGCCTTATTTCCCCGCAATCACTTAGACAATATCCTGATGCTACAAAATGTACCGCTTTATCAATCAGTGACCTTTTATCATAAAGGATGTCCCTTTACCAATTGTGTACAATGCGATAAGGAATGTCCCTTTGCCAATTGTATACAATGCATCCATCCTGTGATTAGTAATTACAGCTTGGGTTTATTCAGTATATCATTTTAGGGAGAGGATACCAAACAATGGGGTATGGTTTGCAAATACCAGTTAATTCAAAAGCTAGGGCATCAAACACAGGGTATGGAAACAAAATTGTGGAACAGCATCGTAGGGTGTCTCAGTGACAGTGTTTACTAATGACTGGAACTCTGCACATGTCAAGGTGATCTTTGATCCTGCCCAAAGGAGCTTATTGCTAAAAATACCTAAAATATTTTGTCTTTACTTTTACCATTAATAACCTACTTTCAATACATGGACCTTAAGAAAGCATATTATTAAAATAAACAGCTGCAATATTTTTGAAACCTCTCATTTTTTTTTATTGTCAACCCTCTCTAGAGCCATCCAGCAAAATCACACAGAATCATTACAACCAGGATATTGGAGTAGCAGGGACAGAATAATTCCACCAGGCAGGAAGGGCATATTTCTATGACTTCAAGTTAGGGCTGAGTACCCTGGGATATGAGGCTAAAACTATTCTCTCTAGATATTTGAAAAGTACAAACAGTGGCTGTTCCCCTGCAGGTGACTTTCCCTCTGGATACTAATACGCAGGATAGACTTTGTTCTCCAGTACACCCCTTTCCTTTATTCTCCACTGTTCTCTTCACTTTCTGCTACCCCTTGTAACCCTGTACAGATACCTAATGAGAATATAATGATCTGCACTGACCTTACAGATTGCAAAAATAAAGTTATTTTCAAAACAATAAAACCAATTCTAGATAGCATTTTTCCTCTTTTTTTTTTAAGGTGTATTTTCCCTCTACTGTTTGGGGAGAAAAAACAACAACATTCATTTCCAGTGGCTTTTTCTAGTCTTGATCACACACACAGTGATGTTCTTCAGAATTTATTGGGTAAGAACACATACAGTTACCTTTTCAACCTTTTTAATTTGTATTGGATTCTAAGCTCTCACATCTTGCCCTTGGGCATTTTCGTTGATAAAGCCCTCCTGCCTTCCAGTCCAACAAAGACCAAAGACTTTGGATATGAAATTTTTAAAGTAAGCACTGGAGAAGAGGCTTCAATTGTATTGGCCCAACTAGCAATCTGTGGAAGGCCACAAGAATTGCTCAGAGATAACACCCTGCCTTTCACCTTTCGGTCACCAGTTTGAGTCAAGCAGAGATTAATGGTGTCCAAGGGTTGTTATCATCTGGTGATGGCTTGGGAGCTGATATGAAATAAATTGCTGTATCTTGTGTCTACTTGCCTGAGGTCACCTGGTTCAAGCTATTTTAGGGACCAGATCCAAATCTTTGCTGCAGTGGTTACTTGAAATGGAAGCCTCTGAGCAAAGATCAAATGCTAAACAAAGCCGTAGATTATGCTTCCTCTAGCACTAATGGAAGATATACTCCCAGACAAGGTTAGAAGTAAGCGAGGGATTGTAGGTGGAGGAAAGATGGGCCGCCGGCTATTCTCAATGACAGAAGCTCTGAGTACTTAAATTTAAATTCTACTGGGTCCCCTAGAGGCGATTATACCATGTGACCTTGAATTTCCCAATGGGATGGCATAACCATGCAGTCCTTCTGATTTAGTCAGAAGGTCCTAACACTCTTATTGTTTCATCTACCTTAGACAGTCATCAAGCTTTAAGGAAAATGAAAACTTTTCAACAGAAAAATTTTGAGAACCTAAGCATGGTCGGTAAATTTATGCATGTGCAGGGGAAGAGAGAGAGCGGTAACCAGTGGACACTAAATATCCTGAAATTTTTAATTAGGGCTAAATAATATCTTGTTACCCTTGTTGTTGATTGTTTTGTTTTGGTTAAAGAGTCTTTTTGGTCTGAACCATTAAAGTATTTGCTTAAATTTTTTTATTTTGCATTTTATGTATTAAAAATAACTCACGTTTACTTCATTTATTATTTTAGAATGTGTTATATATAAATAGCCTCATGGGCAATAACTCAAATTAGGTCTAACTAGGTGGAATTTAGAAATAAAGAGGACTTGTTAGAAACAAAGGATTACTTTGTTTTTTAAAAAATCAAGGTTTCAAGAAGTTAAGGCTAGATTTAAATTTCATGGGGCTACCATCTTGTCCAGTTACCAAGAACTATAATTTTCCAGTTCCAAGTTCACCTTTCCTTCACAATATATGCATCATAAAAACCAATGGCTCTTAATTTTGGTTGGTTACAGGTCCTTTTGTAAGTATGATGAAAGCTATAGATCTTCTGCCCAGAAAAATTACATTGAACACACAAAAACAATTTCTATACAATTCACCCATCCTCTACAATCTACCCATGCACAATCATCCCCAAAAGGTTGCTTGAACTACAGGTTAAGAATTCCCCCAAAAGTTGTCAGTGCAGGCATCTTTTAGTAAATGTGTGTATTACACATTCCATACCTTTATCAATACGTATGAAGGGGTAAGGGGGGGCATTATGTCTCTTTAAAACAGTCAGGAATCAAGATTATTGGTTTAGTCAATTTAATTACTCATCCTTGAAAACATGTTTGTACGAAGTCCTCTGCTTCTCTCCCATCTCAAAATCAGAAGGCCTTATCTATGGTCAGTTTTAAGATCAAATAAAGGCTATGTTTTTTTGGTTAAGGTAATTAACAAATACACTGAGTTCTTGTTAGCTTTCTAAAGCCTCAAGTGGCCCACTCAGATTAAAATTAAAAATAGAATCAACTTAATCAGCGATAAGAGCTACTGAAAAATGCATTTCAATTAGTGACTAGCATCAATTTAAAATTTAAAATATGAATTTCGTCTTTTTTCCATAATTACCTAATTTCCTTTTTAGACCAATATGTGCATTTAAAATTGCCCAAAATACCTGCACCTTATATTTTTAAAATATCTTAGCACGGCCATAGTACTAAGAATTAATGGCTGGAAATTTCTAACCAGACATAATTCAAAGTTCATCAAACCTGCATGGATTAGTGGCCAAGAAGGACCCAGGGGAAAAAGCTTTATGTATGCAACCTAAGTGCGCAAAACTCTAACTCAAAATTCACGTTAGGACACTTTGTTTACTGGTCACCTAACAGCGTCCTGGCACGGGGTCTCGCGTTGGAATCGGAAGCCGCCGCCCGCCGGCTGTCCAGGCCCTCGGTGCACGGGTGGGTGCACTTCCGCGAGGGCCCCAGTGCAGCCCCGGCTGTGCCTTGCGGGTCCAGCACTCTCGGTTCCGGGCCCAAGCCCAGCCGGCCCGGGAGGCAGGGCTGACGCCAGGTCGCGAGCTCTAAGGACTAGGCTGTCCCAGTTCCCGCGTCTTTTCACCACCGGGAGCTGGAAGGAGAAGTTCGGACTTTTGGAGCTCGCCCAGCATGGGGCAGTGGTCGCAGCTTGCGGCGGAAAGAGCAGCCTCACCAGCCTTGTTGCCTCCGGGCGTCGTTACACTCACGCCCACACTCGCGGATCTTCGTTAAGACCACGGAAGCAGTTGGAGAAGATGGAACACGTGGGCCGCCGGCTCCCCGGGCCTCCCCCGCCCCGCCCCGCCTTTCGAGGGCGGTGGCACAGCGCCCTGCGCCCTAGCCTTCGCTTCTGCCCAGCTGGCGCGCCCCACAGCCTGCCACTCCCTAGGGGGCCTGGCGACCCGGCCACGTGCGGCCGCGAGCAGGGCGCGGGAGCCACTCCCGGGACTGGTGCCCGTCGCAGTCCTGGGCCGTAATCTCGGTGTGCCACGCTGCTGGCCGGGAAGCCACCTCAGCCCCTCCAGAACCCCCGGTCGCCCCCGGTGCTCACTGTAGACTCCCCAAACCTCAGCCTGGGGGCGCCTTGAGGGCAGATGAGATGGGGGGCGGAAGCGATGCCCGCGTGTACTTTGCAGCCACCGAAGACCCAGCTTTCGGGAGTCTTTCGATTAGTTTGCTAGTTGAGAGGTTCAGGATGGAGAATGGCAACAGGGTGCACTTGCCACATTTTTCGTTGAAACCCGGGAGCCCATTCCCCTCCTGGCGCCGCCACTGCCAAGGCGTCCTGGCGCCGTCAGTGAAGGCTGCCCCGCCAAAGGCAGGAGAACTCCGCGGGTTTCCAGACGTGGCGGGCCTTGTCGGGGCGAACCGAGCAGACGCTTCAGAGGCTCTGCTCTAAGGCCCAGAGGCGCGGGAGTCCCGCGAGGAAGTCCTGGACCAAGGCCTCCATCTGCCCGAGCCGCCGCCTTCTGGGCGTTGCACCAGGAAAAGCAGAGGGGGGAGGTGGAGTGCCCACGGTCTGCCCCTTGTCCGTCTGAAGGGGACCTTAGAGGCAAATTTTCTCCTCCCCTTTCCAGAACACCATGCGGTTGTTAAATCGCTTAAATGAAGAACACAGAGTCTACTGCTCGGATGTCGGGAGGAACGCCTCTTCTTAAGAGCATCACAGTTCAAAAGTGGTTGGGCTGTAGGCTGATAATCAGGTAGCTGTGGACAGACACCCACTCCAGAACCTTGCCACTCAGGGACCATGTTATCACACACGATGTCCATTAGGCCCCGCTAATCTTCTATCGACGCATTTTAGAGCCATGTGAATGTTAAGGAGATTTTTATTAATGGCGCGTGAGCCTAAAATGAGACTATTGGTTCCAGGAACAGTTTTTAACAACTGGAGGCTGGGATGAATGATTTTCAGGTTTCAGTGTAGCCTCAGGCCTCTGGGAATTCCAGCTGGGAAATAGAGGGCAGGATCTAAGGGAGAACTCCACGCAGAAACTATCTCTGAGGGGAACTTTCCAACCTTTACCTTGGGGAACCTGGGAGAAAGGCCAACAGACTGACGTGCAGGGTGCAGTAACTGCTGATCCTTTGGCTCCCAAAGGTGGCATTTGCTGGTCCCATCACGGGCAATTTGGGTGGAGAAAGTCGGCAGTCATATAGCTGCTAGAAACTGGCATCTTATTTTGAAAGAAGCTCTTGGCTGCAAGTGGCTCTTACTGATGTCAGGTAGGTTAAGAAACCCTTAGTCCAAAAGGCCCCCTTGCCACATCTGTAGCAGATAAACTAAGGCAAAGACACCACAGAGGGAAGCAGAGGAGCCCATCTGATCCCTAAGCAGCGTTTTTCCTTTGTGGTGCTGCAACAGAAGTCAACTCAAACTTCGTCCACTTACAGTTATATTTGCTGTGGGACTCTTTTCTGTTTTCTTTATGTCCTCCCACCCCCAAATACCATGTTTCCTTACACTAATAGTTGAACTAAAGGGCGGGGGAGATTAAGGAATAACAGTGAGTGAACGATCTCACGCTGTTTGACTTTTCCTCTAGGAGAAAAACAAAATTCGAAGCTGACCCTCCCCTCATGATAGCCTGATAGCCTGAACTCTCTGGCACCTGCAGCTATCTTTGACCAAATGGGTTGGACTTGGTAGGACTCCTTTATTTGAATTTGCTTATTGTTTGTTTGCAATCAAGAGCAGGTTGGTTTTTAAATATAAAACATGCTGCTTGCAAGAGAGGCAGTCTGGCTGATTCTTTTTAGAACTGTGGGCGCCTCCCTGGCTTGTAGGAACTGCTACATGACAGACGGCCTTTCAAAGGCAGGCCTGCTTACTTCTCTCCAGCCCCTTTTGCATACAGAAGCTTCCTCCAGTTCCTGCACTGGGTTCTGTTTCCTTCAAACTGTTTCTACCAGAAAAAAATGCCCTCTCCGAACAGTGCCTAAATTTTGTTTTCATCAGGTTAAAAACAAAAACCCACGTACTATTTTAAGGTCTCGCGTTGCTATAAACAGGCAGTTTGGAAGAGATGCCCCAAGCAGCCCTAAACAATACGTGTCTCAGTACACCAGAGCACCGCGGTCTCACATGTACTGTTAATTCTGTCCGAGACAAATCCCATAATCTGTGCAGTGTCAGAGCCTAATACCGAAAAAACACTGGAGCAGGTTTTGTTTGGGGGCTTGCTCTCTCCATCCCAAGGGAAAGTCCCAGGGGCTCCCCATCATTCCTAGTATGCTGACCCAAGGGTGGAAATGGGACAACTAAGGGATCAGGTTTTATCAGGGCATGCTTCCCTTACAGGGTGCTGGCCGTTGAGGAGAAAAACAGATGTTCAAGGCACTGGTTGCAGATCTGGGCATGCAGATGCATGACTAGGGCTTGGACCCTTTTGCGGGGGGCGGGGGAGAGAGAGGGAGGGAGAGGGAGGAGCGGGGACTGAGAACGCGCTGCAGAACTGTCCTTCCTAAAGGTTTCAAAGAAAGGCAAGGAAGTAGCCTGAAGTCATGGCTGAGCCCATCCCTGCATCTTCTCATTTTGGTTGTTTCCTCCAGCTTCAGCTTTCATTTGTGTGAGATTCTGGGATGCGTCTGGCTCCTGCCTGGCTGCTTTGTGTTTCTCTTTTACAATGATTAAAATACATCTTTTTGTGTGCAGTAAACCACCACCTAACACGGGCACGCCTGGTTTTGGGTTACAGCTTTGTCCCGGTAACACAGCGAGGTTGTCACCGGGTGTTAGATGCGGGTTCAAGCACGTGGTGTGCGTGCCGGGGCTGGCCGCGGGAGCGCCCGCTTCTAGTTAGGTAAGGGCGGGTACGCAGCTGCGGCCCGGGGCCCCGCAGGTAACCGGAATGGGCTGCTGGGCGCTGTCAGGGACACCAGAGTCACCCCTTCCTCGTTCCAGAACCGACATCCAGCTTTCAGGGCGATTCAGTGCTACGCCGGGTCCAGAAAGGAGAAGACATGTCGCTCGGGTTAAACTAAGAAATATAGAAGGGCAGGAGAAAAGGGATGAGCGAGGGTAACAGATTTTTCAGGCCTCCCCTGAAAATCCAGATCAAAGCTAAGGACCCCATGGGAAGGCCCAACACCCAAGCATCACACTCCTAGACTCGCTAGCCGAGGCACCTGTTTTTCCTGGGGCGATCTCTGGGGGAATCTCTGGGGGACCCCAGGCAGGCCCACCTGGACCCTGTGTGGGTACCAAGTCCGCCCTGGACACCGGGGGCCGCAGATGCGGCGGGAGTCCCTGCTGTGGCAGCGGCCCCAGCGGTCTGCAGCGCTTCCTCCCGGGAGACAAGGGAAGCAAGAGGCCGCGGGCCCCGCCAAGCTAGCTTTCGCCTTCCCCATCTCCTCTTCGGGCCCGGTGGGCCCGGCTCGCCGTCCTCTCCTTGGGTCTCGTCTGTCGTTCCCTCCCTCGCAGGGCGCTGGCCTCCCAGCCAGCCCATACCCACGCACGCCCCGGGGCCGGCCCGTGCAGCGGGAGCCCGGCGCCGAGGCCTGCGCCTGACTTCAGGGCATGAGCGCGGCCGTAATGTTGGAGGCCTCAGGGCCAGGCCCGGTGAGTCGAGATGGGCTTGGCAGAGGTCCCGGACTCCGACCAGAGCCGCCGCCAGATCAGAGAGAGGGGAACCTGGAGGTCGAGCCCCAACGTTGCCCCCGCCAGCCCGCGGTCTGAGTGGGCCACAGAGGGCGACACAAGTCTAGGGACCGGCTTGGGCCTGCGGGCCAGATCGGGCCCCCGAGGCAGGGACCTGACTGTTTTCCCAGCTGACTCCGACCGGGCGGTCAAGGCTTAGAAAGCACAGTCCTAGTAGATGGCCCGGGACGGTGGAGAGCACTAGCGCTGTCCCGGCTGCCTAGCCCACACCTCTGCGCCACGTTCGGCAGTCCCGCCCAGGCTGGGCGCGCTCAGGGAGGGTCAACCCAGGAGAGGCGAGGTTAGAGGGAACCGAGTGGGAGAGGAGTTGAGGCTGACCATTATCTAAAACTCAGAAGTTTTGAAAGCCGGAACTTCACTGACTTGATTGAATTTCTGTTATCTGTAAAGGGAAGAGACACTCCCAAGGTGAAACACAAAGGGCCCAGAATCTTTGTGGGGAAGATAAAGGTTTGGGGCAACAGATCTGTGTAAAGCAAACGACCCCACCCTCACCTCCTCCCCTCAAAACGAAGATTATCTTGCCATTTCCCATCATTGTTGATTGTCAATACGCAGTTGAAGAAGCCCCCCTGACGTCTTTGGATGGTGGCACCATTTCAACACCAACTCTCATTATTGGCCTTAACTTTATTAAACCCGGCCTGGAACTCGAGTGGTCAGAAACCTCCGCGTCTTTCATTCAGCCAGCGCAGCTACCCGCCCGCCTGTCCCTCCCTCCAATGCCTGTGGCGCTGGGGGCGGGGGGGGGGGGGGGGGGGGGGGGGGGGGGGGGGGGGGGGGGGGGTGGAGGGCGAGGGAAATCATCTCTACTTCGTCTATTCAGAGGGACTTAGCTGCGCGGCCTGTTAAATGAAGCTGTGCAAAAGTGATGGAAAATTCGTTTCAGACGGTGCTCAGCGCCTTTTCCTGACCTCTTCCTTAAAAAAAAAAAAAATACATATATATATATCAGGAGGAAAACTACTAACTGCGTTATTCGCAGTCTCCATTGTTTGTCGTTATTGTTTTTGAAGAGGGGGTGATCTCTCCCGACACTTCGTGGGGCACCCTGAAAACTGAAGGCTGTGTGAGAAGTTACCTGGGTCTGCTTTACTGTTGCATGAGAAAAGCAGGGAACATAAACTCCGGAACCCGGAACACTGTAAAGCAAATTCTCTCTGCCGGGATTTCACTGTCGTGTAACTACGGTAGGGTGGGTGTTGCCTTATCAGGAGGTACTAGAATATTTGGCCATCAAGTGTTGCCCCTAGGTGTTAGGTGTGAACGGGTGCATTTTCTTTGCAGTAAAACAAAGACAATTATTAGGCATTATGTAGGGTTCAAGAGAGCATGCTAGTCGGGGACAGAAAAAAATTAAATAGCCAGAAAACAAAAGGCTTGCAACTGCTAGCCCTCATTTAAGTAGTTACAATCAAGAGTCACTTGATTTTAGTCAAACTTAAACAGCATAAGTTTAAAATGAAATTAAATATTGCTTTGACCCGAGGAGCACCATCATCATTGGCCCATTTGTCTTTTCTGGTGATTGGTTTACAAAATGCAGGTACAGCTGAAAAGGGACCTATTTTTTCCCCCTCAGCACTTTCTAAAAAACTGACCAGAGTGCCTTATGTTCACAACTACTGAAATTATAGGTTTTAAAACTTTTCTGAAACTCTTTTGTTCAGAAATCATTTCTGCCTGAATTGCTTTCAGATTCTGATTACATTCCCTCTCATGTTTACCTCAGATTTTTTTGGAAGTTAAACAAGTCCCCTTAATCAAATAAGAGAATAAAAATCACAGAATTCTTGTCATTCTCACTTTCTCTGAGGTACTACAGTTCTTCTTTTCTTGCTTAAAAATTGATCTACATCAATTTTTCTACATTAAAACACACCAATAAAATGCCTAAGAAACCATAAGAGTGTGTCGCAGGGAGGGAAAAGCAAGGAGAGCTAGAGCCTACTGACTGCTAGCCTGTCCATATTCAACCTCAGAGCAATCCTAATGAAAGTCACGGAAAGTTTACACACCACAGTCACTCATCTACTTCATCCTTCGATTAGACCTCCAAAATTTAAAAATAGTCTGCTCTCTGACCTAAGGAAAACATGTTTGGGGGCTTCTTATTCACAAATGGTATAAAATTAAACTGGACCCGGTGTTGTGCTAGAACCATTTTAATATAATTATACATATCTGCCAAATCCAGGGAAAAAAGGTTTATGCATATATAACTTTCCCAGTTAACATCTGCAAGCATAAACGACAATGACCTCAGTTTATAAATTCATCAGGGTCAGAGCAATTGACCAATGTCTCTTTACTGCCAGGCTAACCAACAGTAAATTACAGATGAATAGTGTCCTTTCGTTTCTCTTCTCTCACTCTACTTGTCCAGAGACATTTTGTTGTCAAGTTTCAGTGCAGCTCACCTCCAGCCAAAGGTAATCTTTTTTAGATAAGTACTCAGTTGCTCTGAATTTTGCTTATAATTATAACCTATTTAATCACAGAAGAACTCCTGCAGAGGTGGAGTTCAAGGTTGCATACAATAACAGGAGATCAGTTTTGAAGTCTAGCACAGATTAAAAACCACAGATGTACCATTTATATAAGACACACACTGATTGTCTCTTAAACTACATATTGACTCCTTATGAACATTATTTTTTAAATAAAGTAGTGCATCTAGGACAATCAGTCGCACAATTCACACAGCCCTGAAAAGGTTTTCAGTGCCAACTAACAGTTGGTCATGAAACGTGAGTGAGCTTGAGACACTGTCCATTCCTAAGATTCAACCAAGGATTGGCTAACACATCGGAACACCTCTGCTTAAGAAGGCTTTGTCCTTCCCTGCTTTCCCTCACAATTTAGTTTTGTTCATTTTTGGTGGTGTTTGGTTGCACATGGCTAAAATGCTTTTGGTCACTTTGAGAGTCAGGAAAACCAATGATCTAAAACTATGACAGGATCTTAAGAAGACTGGTCTGTCCATTTCAGGTTGCTGGTTGGTGGGCCCCTCTAAGGACCTTCTTTTTTCCTTCTGTGTTTCCTGGAACATTGATCAGAAGGTGAGTCTGAGCATCATCCCATCTAACTCTTTTAACCAATTCCTGGCTACAACTGGAATGTCCAGCCCAGTGTATTTAAAAATCACCCACAAAAAGAGGTTCTACAGGTCTTCACAAAACCTGGAATTTCCACGAGGATGTCTGATCTTTATAATCCAAGCAGTCAGCATTGAAGTTAAGCTTCCAGGAGGCAGTTTGGTCCTTATAATCCAAGCAATCAGTGGTTGAGTTAAAACCCAAGCTTGAAGCTCCATATCCCTGGGTGGAAAGAGAAGCTGGGGACTGATTGAGATGGCTGGTAACTGCATTGGTACCCATAGGGCTGAGTGTAGCCCCTGGTCCGGGAAGCTGGTGATGCATAGGGGTCAAGTAAGATCCGCAGTCCATGCCCCCAAAGTAGGAAGTTGAGCCAGCATATCCTTGACTATAACCTGAAGCCTGAGTATAGGTCATGGGATAGGACCTCTGCATGCAGGAAGAGGAGGTGGACAAGGGATCTGACAGTGGGGAGATGGAAGCTGGGCTCCAGATAGACACAGGAGCACTGCTGCTGGAAATGGCTGGGACTGAGGTGCTAGAGGGGGGAGTGAACTGGCCACTTGTTCCACTCTCTGAACTCACTTCCCGAGCTGGAGAGGTCTTCTTTTTGGCAGGTCTCACTTTGTTTTGACCTCCATTCTGTTGTTGCTGCTGCTGCTGGCGGCACTTAGCTCTTCGATTCTTAAACCATACCTTGAAATGGAAAGAAACTTCTTTAACATGGTTTCAACAACTCCTGAAGAGCATGAGTTGCTCCCAGATTATAATCTGTCCTACATGGACAGATGAGCCCAGCGGACAAGCTCTCCTGCCACTGAAAACCTATTACATGTTAGCACTCTTATATATGCTCCGCAAATTATAAAAAACTTGGGGAGGCTCTGCCTAAAAGCATTTGACCCTGTTTTACACCTAACCCAGAATAAAACACAGTCCCTCGTAAGGGATCCCTCACCCAAATTATATGGCTAAAAACTGCCCCCCCCCACTCTGTTATTTCACCTCAAATACACATACTAATAGATAGGTGTATTTTAGATACTCTCACAATGGAATAGAATGCATTTACATTTTCCGGAGGAAAACGCAAGGGAGGGAAAACAATTCTGTTGTTACATGCCAACAAGAACAGCATGAATTCAAGCAGCTTACAGTCCACCTTCTGGGGGCAGTGGCTAATATAGAGCTCGGTTTCATCACTCTTACTTTTCATCTTTCCTAGACTCTCTTGCAAAAGAAAGCTCCAAGGAGAAGTGGTCCTGTTGAGGAGGGAAGTCTGAAAGCCACTGCTGGCCCAAACCTCCCTTACAGTAAGGGAGTTACTATGCGTGCTCTGCTTTGAGCTCAAGGACAGACTTCTACTAGTCCCAAATTCGAGGTCAGAGTTTGGGCCTTTGAGGTCAGAGCTCAGTTTCAGTTTCCACTTGCTACTCTCAAAATTCTTTTTACCAGCCCCGTTCATGTTCTGTAATGAAGGAGCTATGCTTAGTTTGTGAAGAGACTTATCAGAGAAACTACCAGCATTTTCTAGGCAACCAACCAGTCCTTAGTTGTCCTGTTAAATGAATTCTCCATATGGGAACCCTAACTGTGGTAAAAATGATACCACTTAGGCTGAGTGCAACACCACCAACCATTCAAGTTATTTATTTTCTTTCAGTGAAAACTTTTGTTCAAGCCTAACAAGTGCTAAAACTTCTTCCATCCTATTTTGAAAAAGCCCCTTTCCTGGTTTGCAGTTCACTCTGATGTGTCCTACTAACTGAAAGGGAGTCTGGTGTATATGTAGTTTAGGTGCTAAACACTCTTCCAGAGAACTCTGTATGGGGCTGCAGTTCCAGGAAAATTAAAATTTTACTTTTCCTCTCCAATGTAAGGTCAAGTTAAGTGGGCCTAAAGTGTGTGTGTGGGGGGGCGGGTAGGGAGGAGTCACCAGGGATATTATGCAGATATGGCTCAGAGCTAGAAAATTCTGTTTGATCTATAAAAAGTCAAAGAAAACACTCTTGTGTAATTTCTTTGGTCAAAGCACCAGCTGATTCTACAGCCTGGGTCCACTACCAACTGACTGTGACCTTGAACCAATCATTTACTGTTTCTTCATCTGCAGAAACACTGAGACTCTCCAGGCGCTAAGCTTCTTTCACCCTTAAAAGTGGATGAGAACGTGGGAGGATTTCTACATCACAGAAGGGAAGTATTCAAATACTAGGTGACAACACTTAAAATCAGCCAAGCTCGGGCCTCTCTATCTGCCAGGTACCCAGGGGTTCTAGCGCTGTGCTTTATCAGGGCAGCTAAATCGCCAGCCTTAGTTTGCAACCTGAGCCGGAAGGCCTTTGGCTTACTGGATTGCATGGGGGTGGAGGGACAAAAAGGAGCTCCAGGAGAAATCAGGAACTCAAGGAGCCTTAGGAGAAGAGTTTGCTGGCCTCCAATGGAGCTTTCAGTGTCAAGCCTTCCTTTGGTCATCTCCAAGACCCAGGGATCTCCTGAGTCCAACGTACATCGTGCTCGGGGGAGGGGTGGCACTGTCAGGAAGGATGGGTCTATCTACATCTGCCCTACCTGCACCCTGGACTCAGGCAAGTTGATTTTCAGTGCCACCTCCTCCCGCATGAAGATGTCTGGGTATCGGGTCTTAGCAAACAGCGCTTCCAGCACGTCTAGTTGCGCCCGGGTGAACGTCGTCCTCTCCCGGCGCTGTTTCCGGGGGGTGGCTGCGGGACAAGAAGCCCAGGGCCCTTTAGGGTGGGGGAGCAGTTTCTCAGTCATAGGGGTCTCTGCGGGTGCCCCAACTCCCCCACCCCCACCGCCCAACCCTCCTCCCCTGGTCCTCCCGGCTTTCCAACCCGGACCCTAGCAATGTTTTCCCCATCCCCCTCCACGGCCTGGGCCGGACAGCCCGAGCTCCTCCAGCGCACACTGCAGGTCTCATGACACACACTGCCCCTCATATGGGCGCCCTCACTCCGCCTGATGTAGGATATCTCTCCAGCTAGAGCATCCCTTTGAAAGCTTACAAAACAAATGAAATAAAAGACCAAAAAAAAAAGTCTCCAAAATCAACCCCTAAAGTACAGCACAAAAGCCCATTCCGTGAAGTCACAGGACCCCGAGGACCCGAAGCTCACTCAGATTGACTGACTGAGCAAAATCTCGATCTTGCTGAAGATCCGAGGGCCTTTGTTCCCCTATCTTTAAAACGGGGACATATTTCATATTTCTTCTATGAGGACTTTAAAAGAACATCTTATTGGGAAGGAAGGCACCCGCACGCGCGGTAAATCACACCTGTAGGGATTAGCGCGTAAAGCCTGGAGGTCAGAGGGGAAGCCCCAGGCGTGGCGGGGAGAGTCTGTGTGAGCCGCAGAGGGTACTTGCGAGGAATTAGGCTTCAAGATATGCGCAGGGGCCTGTCACCCCAAAATGACAAGGGTAGAAAACTTACTCGCCCCATTCCAGGGTGTCCCCTTTTCACGCCAAGAATCAGCGATATGATTTTGTGCAAGTGTTGTAGATCCATCTACTCGCTTCCAGTCAACCCCGATCCTCTCCTCCACCAGCAAAAGCCCGGTGGCTCTGAGCTGCTTCTCAGAAGGCAAGCCCAGTGGGGACTTCGCCTGGAGCTGGGGCAGGGGGCAGCATAACCGCCAGCTCGGTGTTCCCGGGGCTAAGGGTGTCAAATCCCCGCGGGGCGGGCGTGGGGAAGGGCGGGGCGTGAGTGCCGCGGGGCTCACTTACCAGGGTAGCCCACCGAGGGGTGCAGCAAGTCCATGCCCGAAGTGGTGAGACTCAGCCCATTGACTGCGTAAGGCGGTTGCTTAAGATAAGACATCATGCTAAGATTGTTAGAAGGCGCAAAGTCGGCCCAAATTGGGGGGACCCAGCCGGAAGGTCTTGCTTCGCCGAGAGTGGACAGATTCAGGGTCCTTGGTGGGTGAGTTTGGAGTGGTGGAACTAAGGGCAAAGCAAACAAACAAACAGAGGTGCTGGCTTACTGCTACGGAGGCACGAGCTCTTCCACGTTTCACCACTAACTTAAAAAAAGTACGGGCTAACTCAAGGCAGAGGTTTTTAAAGGGCTTGCCGACCCTCCTCCCCACCTCCCCAACCCCCCAGCTGCTCTGAAACTGGAAGGGATGGAGACCAGATAAACCTGTCTTCCCCACCCCCACCCCAAACTTTAAAAAAAAAAAAAAAGTACCAGAAGAAAGCAATTAGAATCTGCCTTCCCCAAGAACAAAACCCTACGCCTTCAAATGCACACATTGCATTCCTATCCCTACATTTGCATAGGACTCATTGGCTGGCACTAGCTAATTGTCTCAAACAAAACTTGATTGGGGCCATTTGCAGAGACAAAGAACTCTTTGGCTAAATAAATAATGCTGATAACAAAGCCCATTGGTGAGAAACAAAGAAACAATTCAAGAAACCTACCTCCCCAGACTGTTGCCTTTCCAAGGCAGATTTTAATTATCTTAGCTTTTTTACTACTTACAACAGCTTCGAACCTAAAATGTCAGTGCATTTAACATTTAAAATGCCAACTTGCTAATCGACAAACTTGAGAAAACTGCTCAACCACTATTATTCCACATTTAAAGTCATTTCCAGTAATCATTTTCACCTAATTAGTAGTCTGGGTAATTAGATTTTGAGGTAACAGATTTATTAGTGTTCTCGAGAATCTTGATTATATATGTATAAAGAACTAAAGCTAAATAAACAAGTATTTAACTTTTAATCGACACCCATAAAATATTTAAACAGTGCAAAAAAAATCTTCAAGATTGGCACGAGGTTTGGTAGAAATTCTGAAGTAAAGTTAGAATCCCACCAATCAGAAAATGAGAGGCCCCACATCTGCAAGTAGGAAGGGTGCACATTTGTAGTGCAAGTTTCTCCCATGTTGATTTTGATGTGTGGAGGTTGCAGGTTGTGTGGGAGGCAAATTTTCGGGCATTTGGGTCCTCGGCAGCTGCATGAGTTTCCTGTTAACTCTAGCTGCCTTTTGCACATTCTAGTTTTGAAGAAAGTAGATACGCAAACACTCAAAGTTGTGAAACTAGTAGAATTTCTCCCTACTTTCAAGTTTCCCACAACCCTACAAGAAAAGAAGCTCAGGGAGGAGAAAGAAGGGAAGGAAAAGAAGTTATTTGCTTTCTTCAGCTGAATGTCTCTCACTCACTCACTTCCCCAAGCCAAGGGATCCAAAATGGATGCTAATATAGGCTGGCAGTTGGCAAGTCTGGCTTTTATTTTTCTAATAGATGGCACTTATCCTGCAAGGATCACTACTTTGCAACTTTGACATTCTGAGAGTTTCCTTCAAAATGGCGGATACAAGATTAGAAGTTCCCTCTTACTTTTACAAAGGTTCTAACTGAATTTTAAGGACTCCGAGTTTTCATATTTACATTGTTTAAAAGATGGGCACAAAGTTCCACAAATGGAACTAGGTTACTGCAACTTCCTCTTGATTTATTTATTTTTTTGTTTTCTACTTCTTCCTGATTTAGTCATAGAACAAAAATTATACTTTCCGCCCTCAGATGTAATTTAATATAATTTTATGAATGCCCTTCTTGCAGGAGTTTGTAGTATCTCATCAGTAGTACTAATTTAGTTGCTCCTACAACAAAGACTTGATGTTTTCTAGTCTCTTTTCTTTTCACGAGTTATTTGGAGTCTGTGGAAACAATATTGCTTTAAAATAAAGTCCTTTATTTGTTTAAATAGTATCTAAGGTGTAGTTCTTTCTCGTTTAATACAATCTCATTGTATTGGAAAGTTCCGAACTACTATAGAAAACACTAAAATCTTATCGGATGTACACATGATAATATGGAAGGATTCGGTCATACATGCAGAGCTCTCACCCAATTAGAAACTCCTGGCACATCATACATTCAAGTAACGCGTTTCATTATTAAAGGCGGTAACAGAGAGCACCGGGACAGCGACCCTTCCAGGTGCTCCTTTCCCCTTACCATCGCAAAATGGCTAAAATTCTCGGAAGGACTGCTTTCGCTTTTACTGGATTCATCTTTAAAAGAAAAGAACTCCAAAAACAAAACTATGAGGAACTCTCCACAGCCAACCTAGGTATCCACTCCACAAAAAGAGAGGCCACGGGCCCTTCCATATAACTTTCAAAGCCTTGCAAGGACTCTTTTCTCCCTTCCTCTCTAAGCAGAGCCCAGAAGAGGAAACAGAAATACCCTTTCAAGAATATAAGCCTCAAAATGACTGCTGAGGAAGTGGCCATGGAGCATTCCTACCTAGAAGAGGCGAGCGGCGGTCGCGCTGCAAGTCCCCGCAGCCGGTCGGCGCGCGCACCTCCCGGCGGGCGCGAAAGACTGAGTCCGGCCTCCTCGCCCCGCTCCCAGCTGCAGCCCCGCAGCCCCGCAGCCCCGCAGCCCCGCAGCCCGAGGTTCGGCTCCACTGCCCGCCTCGGCCCGCGCCGCCTTATATCTAACGGTCAATTCGTGCAATCTGTCGCTCCCCCTCTCCCCCCCCAACCACTGTCTTGTTTTTTTTTTTTTTCTTCCAAGGAGCCTATCTACCAGTTGTTGTGTCCTCGCTCAATAATAATTACCTCGTCCGAGAATTAATTATAATAAATGTTTTCTTGATAAACTAACGAGATAATCCGAGGGGCACACGTCCCTTAATTACAGGCCGCCGTGCTCAGCTCTGCCTCTCGCCCGGGCTGATTAATTTTCTGCATGATGGAAAGGAAACAAAACTACGCAGACTGGCGACTGGCCTGTGGCTGGGAAGACAACGCAGAGGAAGACGAGCGAAAGAAAAAGGAGACGTGAGGGTGCCGCGGAAAACAGCCGGCGCGGCCTCTCTCCGACGAACTCGAGTGAAAGTTTCTGGCCTCAGGGAATCAAACAACGCTGCCACCCGCCAGGGAGGGAGGAAGGAGGAAGAACGTGCCAGAAGGGTTGGCCTTGACTATTAATTATGGAGAGGAGAAAGCCGGGTGCTAGCTCGAGAGGAGAGGTCTGGGTGTCTACCTCCTTTGGGGGGAGGAGTTTCCTCGCCACCTCCTCTCTGGTGCTAATACTTTGGTGACTGGAAAACGTCTGGAGGTGAGCAAGAGAAACCCACACTCTGCAGCTTTAGGAGGGAGGGGAGAATGTCAAAGAGAGACTTCCCCGTCCTCTCCCCAAGCAATCCACCACTCCAGGCCTTCTCTTTCCCTCACCCCGCAGTAAAAGAAAGGGAAAAAGCCAACTCGGTGAAATTCTGATGGGGCACCTGGGTTTCAAAAATCTGTCCTGAAATCGGAGCATGATTTCAAGAGTCATTTGAACGCATCAACACGAAGACTTTCTTCGGAGTTTGGCGCGACACGTCCCTAGGCCGGCTGAGACTTTCTAATGGTTCACCCTGGGCAGACTGCGAACGGAGACCCGGGCCCATGACACCCCATTGTCGCCGAGCCCGGGAGGGGAGCGCGCAAACCAGCCTCGTCGCTGCCCCGGTCCCCGAACAGCCGAGAGGCCGCTTTCCCCACGGCAGCATTCACGTCCCGGGCCCCGCCGCGGCCTGGAGCAGAGCAGGGGCCACTCACCATCACTTTTGCCCGCCCCAGGTGCTCGCGGAGGGCTGCGCTTGCGGACCCTGAACCATCCCGGGCAACGTCGGGCTGTAAAACGACTCTTACGTTTGCTCGGCCTGGAGACCCGGTCTGGGACCAAAGCAACCAAGGGGTTAGGGTGGGGGGGGGTATTGCACTCCCAGGGTTTTTTTGGGGGATTGGGGGGGGGGTCTGGATGGAGGGAGGTGGTCGAAAAGAAAAAGGAGACCTGGAAGCCTTTGGAAGAGGCCGAAAACAGAGAGTGAAGCTTGGTGAGCTGTTCTTTGCTGGTGAGAGAGGACCGACAAGGGATGCTGGAGCTCCCGACTCCTCGGTTACCCGCTCCACTCTCCTCCCAACAGCAGGGACCGGAAGGGGCTCGAGCGGCGGCCGCCCTCGCCCGCAGACCCGCAAGGCAGCCAGGCTTTGGGCGCGCCGGCCCTGGGAAGTACCTGTATTATTATTATTGTTGTTGTTGCTACTGTTGTTGTTGTTACCCATCCCTCTAGCTATATCTGCATCTTTTTGTCTCGGTCTCTGAAAACGTCCTTGGGATCAATCCAAATGACCCAACCACAGCTGAGGGCCAAAACGCAAAGATCGCAGGGAGAAGCTCAGAATGGGCGTTGACATAAAACAAAACCACGAACAAAAACCCTCCCAAACACCCCACGTTAGACTCACTGGGTTTCCACGATGTTTTGCAGAAGTAGCGAGCCTAGGACCGCCCTCCCTCCCTTCTCCCCACTCCTGCCCTCTTCTCCAGGTCATAATTTTTTCGCAATGATCGTTATTATATCTCAAAATTTATAAGGGAAAAATATATCAGCCTTTAGAAGAAATCCACGTTCGCAGAGGTGCATCGATTGATCTATTGGAGGTAATGGGGTGATGGTAGACATAAGGACATAAAGATATGGATATAGACAGACAGACTACACAAACAGACACTTACCTTACAGCCGCATGGGAGGTTAGAAAAAAAAATCAAATTATCCTTCAAAATTCCAAATAGCCAGCTATCCTAAAAGAAATCAAGAGTATTGAGTTATAAACCTTGCAGTCTTCACCCTTCCATAAAAAGGCAAACACAACGAAAAAAAAATTAACAACAGAAAATGAGGAAAGTAGTTCTAGCTCGAAACACGCGTGGGCCCCTCTGCGATACATACAAAGTAGACGTGATGAGGGCTGCTCTAGCGATTTTTATTTTTAATAACAGTGGAGGCTGAGTTGGAGCTGAGGTCGGTTCCGCTCTCAAGGAGATTTGCTGAGAAAGCGCCTCTCTGGCAACTTTTTTGACGCAAACTCTCCAACCAATGGCAGGGAGAGAATGATTGACACATCTAAGCCAGAGGGAAAATAATAAAAACACACAACAGGGGGAGGAAAACAGGCCGCTGCTGCACGGGGGACGAGCGGGCAACAAATCCAGGCCTCCGACATTACCAGAATGTTCTTAAAAGACACTGGGCTCTGCTTAAAATATCTATTATGGGCCGGAGCATGTGAACTAACTGTATAATTAAAATGATGGACAGGGAGGCTTCGCCTTACCTTCTCCTCCTCTTCCTGTCCTCCCTTTTACTGCCCCCCCTTTGTTTTGTTTTGTTTTTGTTTTTGTTTTTGTTTTAGGGAAGGGGAGAAAGGAAACCCATACAATGTAAGATTGGAAGATAAAAATTATTAAGTAAAGACTGGAGATGAGTGAGTGAGGGGGCTAACTGGGGTATCTGAGTTCCTGGCTAGCAATATTTGTGTGGATCAGATGCAGAAAGCAAGTCAGACCGAAGCTTAAAAACACTACTGTGCCTTCTCAAACAGGGTCAGACCACAGCGCGGGTACCAGGAAGGGTAAAGGAAGGAGGCCGGGGAGTGAGGTGCAGGCGTGTAGGCAAGAGACAGACAGACAAGTCCAAGAACAAAACTGTTTTCAAAAACTCAGTGTGTCTTTCACTCGCTGTGCCTTTATAAACATCCCCAGGTCTCCAGAGCGAGGGACCCGGACTCCCGGTATCCTCACAAGGATAGACTTTTAAGAAGCCCAAGGAGGGCTGCAAAGAGCAAGAACCCCGAATCTAACCCCAGGGCCAGTTTGGGGAGATCAAGGGAGCCTGATCAGTATACGGGTGTGAGAGTGGGGTTAACAGGACGCCGGGGAGGAAGGCCCGCGCAGGAATGAGTTTCTGCGTTAAAACAAACACCACTCAATGCCCGCGGCGGCGGGCCCTGGAGCTAACTCAGACCGCGTGGCCCGAGGCAGGGGCTGAGAACCCGGAGACCGGAGGGTGTCGGTACCAGGAGACCCGGCCCAGGGAGACCGAACCCCAGCACATCGTTTCTTCCCCGCACAGAGAGCGGGACCCAACCGCTTTCAAACGTATCTGAGTCCCTAGAAAAGCAGAAACGGATTGGGCGGAGTGGCTGTGGGGACACAAGTGGACCGCCCGAGGCAGAGTGAACGGCGGGGGTGGGGTGGGGAGGTAGCAGAAGACAGTTCTTCGCTCACAACTTCCAGTGCTGGAAAACAAACATAAAATCTTTCTAAACACCCTTCCCCCTCCAACCACCACCACTACGGCAAGTGGGTCCAAAGAAACAGCTCGCTGCCTTTAATTTGGGGACCTATGTTAATGAAGTTGGTAATTAATTCGTCGCTTTGTTGTCGGTTCTTATACTGTATGTGTAATCAAATGTGGCCGTCCTTGGGATTTACAGCAATTAACGAATTACGGAAGTGCGCACGAGGTGGCAAGCGCTCTGCAGCCGGGCTGGGCTCCGGCTCGGGCTTGGCCTGGAGATCGGTACTCGGCGGCCGCAGCAGCCTCGCAGGTGTCTCTAGAGCTTTGGGTCCCGGCGTTCCCACGAGCCCCAAAATGGCCCAGGATCTGCCAAGCTCCTCCCGGGCCCTCCACCACCGCTCCAGTCCGAAGAGACCCGTTGCCTGTCGCGTTCCCAGGAATCGCGACTTTGTGGGGGCCTGGGCTGGGGCGGGGGCGTGGGGGAGGGTGAGTACGACCTTTTTATCTCACCCCGCCCCCACTGTACTGAAACACCTGGTGACCGCCCCCTGAGGCCTTGATTTGAGGCGGGGGACAAATGCTGCAGGCGGTGTGGCCTGCAAGGCGCTCGTTGGGAGCGCTTGGCCAGAATCACCATGCTTTCTGTGAAGGAAGGGTAAATCCACCCTGATCCCCTGAGCCAGAGCCTCCTTCTTACCTCGAGAAAAAAAGTATTTCCCCCAGTTTGATCAGAGTAATGTTTAAAGCATCAAAGAACAAAAAAAGGAAAATGGACGGTGATGGTCTGTCGGAGGGCAAGGGCTGGAGGGAGGCCTTGGGGTTGGTGGGGGTGGAGTGGGGTAGAGAAATTTCAGAACATGAGCTTGTGATCTCCACAAAATGAGTGAAAATATTTAGCTGGGAGATATATTTGCTCTGGGGTCCAGTGTGGTGGGAACCCCTCACGCCCGATGTAGAGGCTTTCGATGGCAGGAGCAGCTGAATCTCCCTGAAAATCCCCGGGTCTGTTGGACCCGTAGACCTGGGCGCGGTGGGGCGTGGGAGGGTTTTCTTCCTCGCAGCGCCGGGAGCAGAACGCTTCTGCTTCTCCTTTGCCCTCTAGTCTAATAACTTCGCAGAAACGCGGGGCCAATAAATCACGAGTTGGAAATGGACAGTGTTAAATAAACAAGGGTCTCTTTAAAATTCTCAACCACTTCAGATGTCTAAAGTAAGATTGTGATGATTTTGTCACGGTTTGGTAAATTTACCCCTTTAAGAGGCTTTCATAAATCCCAGAACACACCTTCAGCCAGATTTGAATATAGATTTAGGTTTTAAAACCCAGAAGCCGGAATCACCGCTTTATCAAAGAGAATTTCTCTTTAGCTTAGCAATGTGCTGAAGCTCTTAAAAGATTGGATCTGAAGGGGGGGCAGAGAGAGAGAGAGAGAGAGAGAGAGAGAGAGAGAGAGAGAGGAGAAAGAGAACTAGAGACAGAGAGGCAGACTGGAAAAAAAAAAAAAGACTTTCTTTTTCTTTCTAGAGGAATTCTGCCCAGACTCTGCAGCAGTTGGTAGCAAGCAAGCTTTCTCCTGGGTGTCTCCTGGAAAAGTTGCAAAATTGCTCTTCACCTGTAAGAACATGCTCTTTATCTTCCAGTCTCTTCTTGTCAATTTGGAAATTGCAGACAGCCCGGCTCAGGTACAGTCCCCGCAAACCCTACTCTAGGTCAGGACAAAAGCCACTGGCTTTGGGGGTGGGAGGGGTCTGGGCTGCTGTGCTGAAAACCTTAGACGTTTGGTAGGAGAAAAAGACTCTTTGGATGAAAAGTCTAACTCTTGATTTTCAGTAAGTCCTTGAACTTCCAGTATACTTACTATATAGTCACTGTATTTTCTCTGTTCATGTTTAACTTTTTTTTCATGTATCCTGTGTCTTTAAAAAAATTTTTCCCCATGAATCCGATTTATGGTAGCTTGCATTATGTTTTTAAATATTTTTAACAAGTAGATGGCTTTTAAATGCCACAAGTACAATTATCTTGGTATGATTGTGAGATATAAGTATTCAGAAGCTAAATTAAGAAAACCAATACACAGAAAATCAAATTAATTGTCAGAGTTTGCATGCAGCTTCCAAAATATGGCTGATATTCATATTTTGAAATCTAGATTTCCATTTGGCACTCAATGGGCTTACTTTCTCCACCCTGCATACCAGGCCAGTTTAAAATATTCCCAACTTTCCTCCAAGTTTATTAACTATGGTGGTGTGAGGGAGAGTGGAGGAGTGGGAGGAGAAAGGAGAGAGATCTCAGGATTCTTCCAGGCTAATTAAAAAAAAGAAGAACAAAACCCATATTCTGTAAGAACACAGCCTCTCGGGGGAAAGGAGCCAGTTAGACTCCCTGAACACTTACTTCAGAAATATAAAGATTAATTTACAATCTTTTCAGCGATTCAGTGGACAGTGGGGGACCACGTCTTGCCTTAGAATTGCCACAATATTTAGAAAAAAGTCATTTTTCATTAGGTTTTAAGATGTCTTTATTAAAAACTTTGACAAGATTAACTTTAATTAATGTTTTAACGAGGGTTAAAGATTGGTAATACAGGCAGAATTTGAGGGAAATAGCAAGCAACATCACTTATGAATTAAGCGCGGGGGTTGCTTATTCCCTGCATTGCGGTTGCCTCAGAAAAGAGGGTAAGGGGGAAAGAAATGACTTCAAAGATAGGATTGTGCCGTCTTGATAAAAGAGTAGGAGGCAAATTCCAAATGCGGGGGGGAAAAAAGAGGAAAAGAGGACCATGTTGTTCCGGAATGAAACGGATTAAGATTGTGTGACAAGTGCGAGATGTGGGGCTGTGAGACATTTATGAGCTGAGTGTGAGCTGGGAGCTGTGTCTGTCCCTGAGCATGTGGGGACCAAGGGTGTGTGCAGACAAGGTTAGGGTGGGGGATAGGAAGGGCATGTGTGAGTATGAGAGATGGAGAGCAAAGTAAGGGGCTGAGGGTGTGAGTGTGGGTGTGTGTTGGGGGGGGGGTGTGGACGGGAATGTGGATGGACTGATGAAGGGTGGTAGCTGTCAGTTTATATAATTTTCATCTCCTGGTCCTGAAGTTTCCCTGAAATCAATTCTACTGCAGGCAGCAGCCTTGAGCTTACAGAGCTGATATAAAACAACCATTACAGTCCAATATCTTGCCTGTTTGCAAACTTCATTTAAAACTGGGGGAAAAAAGACCGGGGAATGGTTTTGTAAGAAAGGAAAAAAAGAAGAAAAGAAAACCGCAGTGAAGCTTTAAACTAGTTTGGATAAATCTCTAATCTTTTATTTGTAACCTTTTACAAGCTTTATTTCCCGTATATGAAAAGCTCCTTTTATATGGGCACGACAGACTTTTCCTTTGGATTTTTAATTAGAGCCCATCAATTGTAGCCATATTTAAGAATCAATATAAAGTAATCCTTCGAGATGGGATAAGGTTTTAATCGAAAATCTAATTTCCCACTCTTTACAGATCATTTTAAGGAGGTGGTTGATTAAAAAAAAGGAGTTCAATTTTTAAAAGACATAACACCTAAAACTTGAAAAAGATCATGTCTAGGAAAAAAAAAAACCCTGATGTTGCCTTACAAAGAAAAAAAAGTCTGGCTGTTGTTGGGAACTTTTTTCTTCTTTTTAGAATAATTTGACTTATTTTCTTTCTCAAATACTTTTCTCTAATGTGGCTCCATTGGGAGTATTCTCATTGAATGAAGAGAGTAGAAAAGGAATCATTTGTCTAAAACAGTATTTCATATGCAAAAGATAGTAACTTAAATTTTTTATTAACAAAGAAAACAGAGGCCTTGATAGGTCCTTTTCTCTATGAACTCTCGAATTCCCAGGATTAGGGAATAAATAACACACCATTTTTTTCCTGGATGCCAACTTTTCACTTTTATATCCAAGAATGAATATTTCTGGCCATTTTAAAACTTCAACATTAGAATTTTCCAATGTTAATTTTTTACAATTGAAAAGTTGCTTATCCCAAAGGCATAGAATTTTAAGCAATTCTACCAGAGTC
Organism: Mormoops blainvillei; assembly: GCA_004026545.1. Lineage (NCBI taxonomy): Eukaryota > Metazoa > Chordata > Mammalia > Chiroptera > Mormoopidae > Mormoops > Mormoops blainvillei. Next base: position 8,402 of record PVJD01004607.1, on the reverse strand, counting down.
ACTAGCTTTTGATTTGTCTTTTTAAAAAAAAGAGAAAAATGAAAGTGAGGAAGGAATCAAATAAAAACTAATTATAGGTGCACAGCCCAGGCATTTTTTTTTTTTTTGCTTCTTGATGATCAAACTGAGGTTTTGTTCAAAGACTGCACATTGTCTAAATACGCATAGTGAATTTTCAACAAACATTGCCAATTTAGTTTAAGAGCTGTGTATCATCTCTAAACTAGAAGGGATCTCCCAAAAAGTTTATAGGCATAATTTTAGAAGCCATTGACTTGTTTTTATTGTTATATCTGTTAAGTGCACTTGAAAAAAATAAACTCATCATATTTGCTTTTTAAAATCTGAATGAAGCGGATTTGAACATATTTGATACCCATGCTTTTCATTTATCTGCAGAAATTTCAATTTATTTAAAAGCCTGGCGTTTAATGCACTACATGACTGCATAAATTTGAGGGAAACTTGTATTTCTCCGTAATCGCGTGTAATGAAACCCTGGGATTTTTTTCCCCATTATTTTCTTAAAATGTGAAAATATAATGCATCTTCATTAGGAAAATTGACTGCTGTGCTCACGACAGTTCTTAATTGAAAAGGCAACCTATTTTAATGGTGTAGTTGAGAAGATTACATACTTTATCCAAACACAAAGACAATTAATAATGAGAAGCAGGCTGCTGCCATTAACTCTAATGCAGTTGCATCAATGTCACCGAAAAGTGCTCATACCTGAGATACGTGGTGCAAACACCCCCGACTCCCTCCTTCCCCAATTTGCCCACTCCTGAATTTGGGTTTCTTAATGTGCCAGCGCCAGGGCAAACTATGATCAAGAGGTCTAGTTTCGAGCAGGTGCGGCGCGGGGCCAGGCACCTCTTCCCGCGGGTCGCGCGGTCCCGGGTAACGTCGCCCGGCCCCAGGCGCCCAGACTGCGGTGGTCTCGGTGCAGACCTTGCGCCCTTCCCCTTGCGCACGGAGCCTGGCAAGGGCGACCGCGGCCCTCGCGCGCCGGAGGTTTGGAGACTCAGGGCCACCTGGTACATTTTGAGAAGTTTACCAAAAGAGACCGGGGTGCCTTGGAGAGTCGGTTTTGCTTTGATTCACTTACGGAAAAGTCGTGGGGAAAATATCTTTAAAAACTGAGCGTATGGTGGGGAGATCTAGGCGCAAATGGTCATCCGACGAATCGACCAAGTTTTCCAAAGCGTCACCTCTCCAGCTCTCGGGCCAGGAGAGCAAAGAGCGTGTGTGTGCGCGCTTGTGTGTTCGCGCGTGCGTGTGTGTTGAAGGGGCGGGGTGGGGGGGTGGGAGGATCCGGACCTTTACTAGGTTCGAGCACTCCCGGACTCCAGGCAGGGAGATGGGGAGGAAGAAGTGGCCACTTCTGGGCTTTTTATTTCCCAGGCGTGGCGCAACCAACTCAGGCCGCGCGCCGGCCGCCTCGAGCCCCGGCTGGCGAACTGTGAGAGCCAGCGCGAGAAGGGGAGACCCTGCGCTCCCAAACCTTGGCGCCAGTCGAGCCGCGGCGCTTAATGCCAGGCGTGGGCCAGCTGCCGGCCGAGAACCGCGTTCTGGGGCGCGAGGACTCGAGGGCGAGGTTTGCCCTTGCGGTCGGTAGGCCCCGAGGGCGGGCACTTTTTGGAGAAGGGTCAGATCTCAATTGGGGTCATTATGAGGTGTTTTGGAACCTGCTGTTGGGAGTCGTGTCGTTCTTGGAACCTGCTCGGTCCTTGTCCTTTCCCTAAAGCACTCTCCCAGTTGAGGCTCAGGCAGCTGGGGGAAGGGGTGCCCCATCGTCTGTATCACCCCCTCCCCCAGTGTGGGCCTGCTCAGGGCTGTAGACTAACAGGCACACTCGCACCAGGTGGTCACCTACCCTCACCAAAGGGTTGGTGGAGTACTAACTCCTTTGGGGAGTTCTGGAGACTTCTTGTCTTGGCCAGCCATGTGCAACGCCAGGGAGAGCTATATTGCTGGTATCTGAGCCGGCGAGAGGTGCTTGGGAGGGAAGAGAGAGGAGCAGGTAGCCAGACTTCCAAGGCTGCCCTAGGACAATCACAGACGCATCACCCGAAGAAAGGACCATAGCCTCCAGGCCCACCGGGGTATTCTCCTTTTCCTGGAGGGGCAGCGTCACAAGAAAGTTACTCCCTCGAATACATACTCTTTCTACAGCCCTTAGTGTCCCCGGGCCAGCCTCGTTATACCCCACTTAACCTCCTTTTTCATCTATTTATCTACAGACTTTCTGCAGATGTGTTGTTTGTATGTGTGTGTGTTGTGTGTTGTGTGTGATTCTACCCACTGGTTAGGGAGCCTCTCAAAGCTTTTGAAGACAAGCAGACTTGGATTTTTTTTTTTCTGAAACCCCTGGCTTTTCCTTTTCCTCCCTCAGGACAGGGAGGTCTCTAGAGTGTTGTAACCTAAAACCTCCCTTCGGTGAAAACCAGCTATCAACCACTTGGCAGGGTCTAGGACCCCTCTGCCCTCCTTTCCCTCCTCATTCTGTATCATGTGTCTAGAGCTTGTCCTGTTCCTTTTGACTGCCTTTTGCAGATTGCAAAAACTAAAGTACACCAGTTATGATGTGTCAAGCAAGCCCTGGTTTCTGCTGGTGGTGAAAGCATGTGTTTCAGCAAGAGAGAAACCAGGTCTCCTGGACCAGTAAGAAGTGGTTTTCATCTTGGGATAGCTTGAAACTTAGGTGTCATACTTGCCCAACAACGTAAGAATAACAACAGACTAACTTGGATTTGTGGGTCTGTTTCTTGGCATTTGACCTATGGATGCTGGAGGCATCTTTATTAGCATGTGTGTAACTTTGGATAGCCACTCAACAATGACATTCCTAATCATTTATCAAGTACCATTTAAGCTAGTTCAGCAACAGACAGTAGCTCTTAGACTAAATGGCAGTTTTCTGGCAGCTTATTCAACCAATGAACAAGCAAAAAGAGAAAGATATAATTACTTCTAATACTTAGCTTTTGAATATGACAGTCACCACTTAAGGGACACACAGACCAAACCAAAAGTAGGTGATATGTTCTGGGCTTCTGGAAAAGTAGTTTCCTCTGGTTGTGCTGTCTTATATTTAACACATAAAATATGTCAAAGAAACATAGAAGAGGGAGACATGATTTATAGATATTGAGTGTCGATAGAATCATGGCCCTAAGTTTATCCTGACCTTATCCCACTTTTTCAGTGAAAAGAAAGAAAAAAACAAAAACCAAAACTAGCAAAGATGTGAATGAAAGCTTTTCAAACGAAAAGATATTCTACTGTATACACTAGAGATGCACCAAGGAATAGGTGACTTCAAGTAAGCCTGTGTCTGTGATGAAATACCTGTAAGAAAACCAAACGATTCCATTATCATTAAGAATTATTTTTATATATTTTAAATGTATTGATTTTAGAGAGAGAGCAGAAAAGAGAGGAGGAAGGAGAAACATTGATTGGTTGTTCCACTTCCTTATGTAAGCTCCGGCTGATTCTTACATCCTGACCAGGACTGAACCAAAAATCTTGGCGTTCAGGATGACGTTCTAACCAACTGAGCTGCCTGGCCAGGGCGAGAAATATTTTTAAATGTCCTGGTAGTTGACATTGGATATATACTATCTCAGTCAACTCCAGAGTCCAAATAGAGACATGCCAGTAGAAGCAAAAAACATTTCACGATAGACCATCACGATAGGCCAAATCTGATTGCACATTTGGGTCAGTTTGGTCTATTAACTAATATATTCACATGTAAATGGATATTTCTATTTTTCATGTGCAAAATTTTCCACCAAAGTCTCTGATTTCTCTAAAGATGCGTGATTATCAGTCTAAGAAGTCTCTAGAGCACACATATGTTTTTAAAAGTTGATTGTAAAATGAACTCGCATTTATTCATTCATTGACTTATTCATTCAACAAATATATTTGGGGGCTATTATGTTTTGTGCCAATGTCAGGCATTGATTATGATAGAGAGATTCATGCTCAGGGCCAGTAACTAAGTTATTTTTTCTCTCATGTAAAGCAAAAGCAGATATTTATGATAAGCATGTGATCTAAAAGGTTACATTACCCATTCTCTTCTGGAAAATTCACCATCCCAAATCTGAGGGCAGATGTCATTTTGATTTTTCAGGTTTCCAAAGTATAGAAGATTATTGGAGACAAAATTAAACCTGGAGAGATTTGTCTGTTGCTCAAAGTTGTGAGTACTTTTGTTGATCATCCACATCAGTATTCCTCAGGAAGGCTGTAGGAGTTCTTTGCATTAACTGACAAAAGTAGATTACTCTTAATGTTCAGTTTTGATTTCTCTCTAAAAACTAAAATCACAAGGCAAGTGAGTGTATAATTTATTTTGTGTTTAGATAGATTGTGTGCTCCCTAGTAGAAGATAATTTTTTGCATAGGAAGAAAAACAAACTTAAGATTTAAGTCTCTACTCTTTTCACCAATATCTAAAAGATGTAGAGACTATATGTGTGTATAAATCATTACATTCTTATCTTATTTCTAAGAGAATGAAAAACAGTATTCAAAATAATTGTAAATACTGTCTACTTTTTAAATCCCCCTGTCTGGGCTAGAAATAGTTACTGTATATTTGTTTGTTTCTTGGCCATTTTAGTGTCAACTACTTACCAGTCCACAAAGTTAGTGGGTTTTATTCCCCTTTGAATTCAGGATTTCCCAGGTAACAACTTATACTCAAAACATAATGTTTCCTATAAAGATTTTCTCCCTCTTGTTTTAATTTGCTTCCCATCCATGAAACAGACATTACCATGGATTTCTTCCATAGGTTATTGATGGAGTTATTGAATGTGGTGATCAAGTGGTAGATTAGAACTGAGTCTCCACAGAGGTGGCCGGAGTATGATGCCTCTCTATTGCGGTAAACTCTTAAGAGGAGGAATGAAATGCTTCCTCTTAGAAAGCTGCCTTACTGATCTGTTTGTGTGGACTCGCTAGAGCCTTTGAGTCATCTCTTCACCAATCACCGTTTCATCTTTTGAGTATGCTTTGTGGGTAATGGAACCCATGAATAACCTGTGGTCTGTAGAGAGGCCATATTGATTAATGCCTTTGGTACAAACTATTCAGAAGCCTGTTTGGTGTTTTTCTTTCTTTTTTTTAATCCTAAAAACATCCAAAAACTCATTCTTTACTTTCCAAATTTGGTCTTTTTTTTCCCCCCCTACTAAGCTGAGAGGATATGAGAGCCCCTTTGTTCTAGAGCTGCAGATTCTGGTGTTCAAGGTGTTTGTTCCAGGGACTGCGCTTATGATTTTAAAGTGCCATAAATTCTTGAAACTAAGCCCCTATAGTTCTTATACCATCTTACCAGTTTAGATTGTGTGATCTTGAGAATGAAAAAAAAAAGTTTCCATGAGATTAGGTTGCTATTCATATTATAAATATGACTTTATTAAATTTAACTGGCAAAGAGATCTATTGCAAGGAAAGAAGGTGAAAATACAGGCTTACAATATCCAGGACTGAAAATAGAACATTTAATTTCTGATTCTCTCTGCAGGTGGGGTATGAAATAGAATGCCAATGTGGCTGCTGCCAGAATGCTTGCCTATTTTTACACTTTCACAAAGGACGTGGGCAGTGGAAAGGGATACTTATTGAAGTACAACAGGGTTTATGAGGAAATCTATTAGATTTCTTGAGGATGGCAATATGTGACTTATGGAAAAGAGTGGGTCTCTTGATGCCGAAAAGGTGTGTCAGAAAGACAGTGAAATGAAAAAGGGATGAGAATCGAGGCACTCCATTAGCAGCCTAACCCTGTGACAGACCCAGAGGCAACTCTAAAGCCACCAGGGCAACTGCCTGTTCAGTTTGCCAAAGAGCCAGATGCTGTTGCTTGGAAGAATCTCCTCCACAGCTTGATGTCTGGGTCCTGTGATTGCCATCCAAAGAACAGTGGTGGGGCATGCTGGGATGAATGCAATCCCGGCATCCCACTACAGTGTTTTCTTTTTTAAAAAAGAGTCATTTTAAATTAAATAAGTTTTAAAACTCACATGTTATTTTTGAAAATTTAAAAAGGAAATTGGAGGACAATGGCACAAATCAGGACTGTATATTTGAAAAAGAAATCCTTTTAAACTTAATTTTGCTTATGGGTCATATTTAATTATCCCATAAGGATTGGGACATTTAGAAGAGATAAAAGACCATCCACCATTCACAGTTATGAAATAAAAATCACTACAACCTAGAAGAACGATAATGCAGATAGTATTTATTACTTATGTTGTTGAGTATGATCATTTATAATATTTATTTACATGAAATAAAAGTAAGATTTAATTTTGGTATCAGTTTTTGAACAGAATTTTGATCGTAGGTGCCACTGAACATGTGTTTAAATAAAAAAGGCAATAAGAAAAATGACAGGTTACATTAAGGGGGAAAAAATCATGCTGACTGATGAATCACTAACATTCCTCCTTAAATATCAGTAGTATTGTCACATAAAGCAGAAGCCCTCCTTTTCAAAATCGGTGTTCGTATCTGCCGTGCTACAGCTGAGTGAATAATAGCTGCTATATGTCTTTGAGTCATTCAGACCCACTTCAGCAAATGAATGCAATCTGATTCCAGTATACACCCAAAATCTTTGCTCTTTTTGTGTAATCGTTTATTTTTGTAATTATAGGAATTTTTTCCCTTTAATATTCACCAGTTTTGTTTAATAGCCTGATAGTTAGTGCCTGAGTGCCAGAGCAAATCTGTAATTTCTTTAATCATTATGATCAATGTGAATCATGACATGATTAATGTGGCCATGGCAATAGGTCATAGTTAAAAAGATAATCAAAATATTTGGATAGTAATAACTTACTATAGAACAGTGGTTTTCAACCCGGGGTGATTTATTCCCCTAGGGGACACTTGGCAATATCTGGAGACATTTTTGGTTGTCACAACTATTATCTGGTGGATAGAGACCAGAAATGCTGCTAAACATCTTACAATCCAGAGGACAGACCCCCACAACAAATAACTGGCCCAAGTGTCAATAGGTGCCAAGGTTGAAAAATTCTGATGTAGAAAAATAGATAATGTGAATAATAATGTTGACATTTTAAAAATTACGGTGATTACCAAAACAGTGATAGCTAGCCATATAGTATCACTAATGTAGGTGAAAAGTAAAAAAAAACCTCAGTCACTCAAGTATTTTCAAATATCTCCAGGTCTGAGATCATATAGACAAGGCATAAGGGCACAATATTATTCTTACTTTTTGTAAAATATATTTCCCATCCTCACTTCAGTTATGATCTGAGCACATACCTTGATGGAATCAATGGCAACTGTGAGTTATTATTATGCTCAAGTTTCACGAACAGGATACTAATTCAGCAGGAAAACTATATTAAAGAATTTTTTAGTTTTTCACCTTTTTCTATATTTCTAAAAATTCTTTGTTTGGAGAATGTGTTAAACTATAAGGAATAAAATGAAAAGAATCTTTACTCTCACCACCTTCAGTTTTTCATTTCTGTAAACGTAAACTTGTGCATGTGGACATTGATTTCTTAATGCAGGAACAAATGCTGCTTGACAAAATATTTCATTATGGTCAGGTTTTCATGATATTAACCCCACTGTGTGAACAGATGAAAGTGAAATTTGTAGTCATTTTTATAAATTTTCTCAATACTAGTCTTCCCCCTTTTTTGGGGGGAGTGTGAATTTTTTTTTTTGTAAGTAATGGGGTTATACCAAATATATAGCATATCTCCACAGAGGAACTTACTTGGAACAAACTGTCATGTTGCCTTATCTGTTTTTATCTAATCTTATGTAGGGCTTGTCTCCTAAAAATTCTTCCTTAATGTGGATGTTTATGCTAAAGTTGTTGTTCAGTGGGTAATACTTTTGTCTCAGTTAAATCTATGTGTGAAGATATCACCACTGGACAAGACTAAGACCATCGTCAGCAGAAAGCCTTATGGATCCTGGCAGGGAGACCTAGGCTCATAGACCTTGTCACGGAATGAAACCTAGACAGAAGGGTAGGAAACATGGTCAAAATGGTACACGGATCCAGTACAGAAAAATTACAGAAGCAAAAGCGACAAATTGAAGTTAATGGAATAAAGCACGGCCTTTAGTATTGAGCAACAATGAGTTATCTGAGCATTTGGACAGTTACACAAAATAAGACTTCTGGTTTGTTTAAGCCATTAACTTTTGGTTTTCTCTTCAGACCCACATTACCTCTTGTCAGGGAAGCAGAGGAGAGAGTGGACATGGCCCGTAATCTTCAGAGTTTATCACGCCTAGGATTTAAAAATAGAGACTAGCCCTCTAGCTACCACAGATTTTGTTTTATGCAGTTGACAATGGTAATTTTTGGACTC